>CAUDMG010000336.1:1697500-1717500 GCA_958450375.1 Homarus gammarus
ACCTTACCATGTTGACCCGAGCCGGATATGTTTACGTCACGGTATGGGAGGAGGAGGAGGAGGAGCAAGAGTCGGCCATGGCCCACATCACTTAGACAGAGCCGCCGGTTTATGCTATGAAATAAACCGCCTTAAACTGTGGTGGTGGCTTGGTGTGTTGTGTTGTGGTTGGGTGTGGTGTGTTGTGTTATGGTGGGTGTGTTGTGTTGCTTGTGTTATGGTTGTGTTGAGTTGTGCACAGATACTTAAAAAAAATTGTCGCATTCCTTAGCATTCATTCGTTCATTAAGCTGTCGTTTAATAAAATAATTGTGAACCCGAATGTCACTCAGTTGGCGTTGGCTCGTGTTCCTGGGTAATGATTAGCCAGTGCAGTTGGCGAGTTGTCCGAACATCCTGGGTTTTTTTCCTTGGCATTGCGTCATACAGATGGTTGTCATGGTAACGAAAAAAACACTTTAGAAAAACAATTTAGATACACTGTGCATGTGTGTGCTGTGTGTGTGTGTGTGTGTGTGTGTGTGTGTGTGTGTGTGTGTGTGTGTAAATCAGGGTACAGTCAACACACACGGAGGTGGTTGCAGCCTTTGTGTGTGTGTGTGTGTGTAAATCAGGGTACAGTACAACACACACACACACCACACAAGGGGAGGGGTTCCAGCCTTTGTGTGTGTGTGTATTGAGCTGATCCCAAAACGCGGCGCACTTGACACGTATTGGGTGACGGTTCAGGTGGGCCCCAGTAAATAATTGGCTCCAGGCTTATTGGACCCCTGTGCTAAGGGGGCCCACAGTCGTATTGGGCCCTGATGCTAATCGGACCCAGTTTCTAGGGGCTTTGGACGTAATGGGCCCCACTTGTAATGGACCTCAATCCAAATGGGGCCCCCAAGTGTTAATGGGCCCTATTTCAAAGGGGCTTACTCCAAATGGCCCCCCCAATTCTCACGAACAGGGTTGTTAAGGTTAAATTAGGGCTCGTTAGGAAGAGGGCCCATTAGGGACAGGGTCCATTTGAATTGGCGTCTCTCTGGACCTGGGGGCAGTTATGGCTGGGGCCCGTTAGAGAGAGGGCCCATTTGAACTGGCGTCTCTCTGGACCTGGGGACAGTTATGGCTGGGGCCCGTTAGAGAGAGGGCCCATTTGAACTGGCGTCTCTCTGGACCTGGGGACAGTTATGGCTGGGGCCCGTTAGAGAGAGGGCCCATTTGAACTGGCTTTTCTCTGGACCTGGGGACAGTTATGGCTGGGGCCCGTTAGAGAGAGGGCCCATTTGAACTGGCGTCTCTCTGGACCTGGGGACAGTTATGGCTGGGGCCCGTTAGAGAGAGGGCCCATTTGAACTGGCGTCTCTCTGGACCTGGGGGCAGTTATGGCTGGGGCCCGTTAGGACTTTGCCAGGGTGTGTACGACCTTCAATTACCCACCATAAGAGTGACACAGACTCTCATTAATAAGTGAAATTGGACGCCTTTCCCCCCCTCCTAGAGTCTGTTTGTCTGTGTCTGTCTCTCTCTCTCTCTCTCTCTCTCTCTCTCTCTCTCTCTCTCTCTCTCTCTCTCTCTCTCTCTTCATCGTCATCATCCTCTTCCTTATCCTCTCTTCTTACTCCTTCTACTCCCTTACTAACTCTGACCCTTCACACACACACACACACACACACACACCGTAACGAGACCCAGATATAAGGAACACATCGGGTCGGGTATTGATGACGACAGCCTAATTGAATCTCTTGTGGTACGTGAGTCAATAAGCGCCTCTCTCTCTCTCTCTCTCTCTCCAGTACAAGGTGGTGCGGGTTAACGAGGTTGTTTGGTGTACGTGGTTCCCTATTTCTCTTGGGTCCTAGTTCTCTTGGGCCCTAGTTCTGATGGGCCCTAGTTCTGATGGGCCCTTGTTCTGATGGGCCCTAATTCTGATGGGCCCTAGTTCTGATGGGCCCTTGTTCTGATGGGCCCTAGTTCTGATGGGCCCTTGTTCTGATGGGCACTAGTTCTGATGGGCCCTTGTTCTGATGGACACTAGTTCTGATGGGCCCTTGTTCTGATGGGCACTAGTTCTGATGGGCCCTAATTCTGATGGGCACTAGTTCTGATGGGCCCTTGTTCTGATGGGCACTAGTTCTGATGGGCCCTAATTCTGATGGGCACTAGTTCTGATGGGCCCTTGTTCTGATGGGCCCTAGTTCTGATGGGCCCTTGTTCTGATGGGCACTAGTTCTGATGGGCACTAGTTCTGATGGCCTGTCTATGCCCTATTCTGATGGGCACTGTTCTATGGCCTTCTGATGGGCACTTCTGGGCCCAAATTCTGATGGGCCCTCGTTTTGTTATAGGCCCCTAGTTCTGTCCTTTCTCTTTTTTGTCTCCCTCTCCCCCTCCCCTCTCTATCCCTCTCCCCTCCCCTCTCTATCCCTCTCCCCCCTCTCTCTCAACAATAGGGGGGAGGGGGCTGCTACGGGTATAGAATTATTTATCAACTATACCTACTGGATCATCCCAAGCATGAGGCTCCATACCTACTGGATCACCCCAAGCATGAGGCTCCATACCTACTGGATCATCCCAAGCATGAGGCTCCATACCTACTGGATCATCCCAAGCATGAGGCTCCATACCTACTGGATCATCCCAAGCATGAGGCTCTTCACTGCCCTGAATAAAGGCTCCCGACGTCTTACACATATACATAGTGAATAACGCGTCGCCTTTAATATGAATGGGGCATTATACATACTCTTATATACAGTACCTGTTTGTGTATGACTGGGGTTATGTATACTTATGAATGGGGTTATGTATACGTATGAATGGGTGTTATGTATACGTATGAATGGGGTTATGTATACGTATGAATGGGGTTATGTATACGTATGAATGGGGTTATGTATACGTATGAATGGGGTTATGTATACGTATGAATGGGGTTATGTATACGTATGAATGGGGTTATGTATACGTATGAATGGGTGTTATGTATACGTATGAATGGGGTTATGTATACGTATGAATGATGTATATTATTGTTATATTGTGTTTGTCGATTGGTATAGTGAACCTCCGTATAAGGTACTTTTTTCTTCATATATACCGTAAATTAGGGGTTTTCCAAGCTAACGGACCCTCGATTTAGCGGATTTTCCTCTCTCTCTCTCTCTCTCTCTCTCTCTCTCTCTCTCTCTCTTGTAGACGTTGGTAAGTATGGCTCCATTGTATGTAGTGTTTACAATGGTGCTATTTTGGTAGCTTTCTCCCTCCCTCCCTCCCTCCCACCAGTTCCAATGTATAGTGGAACAGTGAGCAGTAGTTCCTTTGTGTTTATTGTTTACAGTGGGACGGTATTGGTGTTTGTTTTGTTCACTCGTTGTTTACACCCACTGGAAGACATGAACCTTGGCCGCTGTTTACAATTTTGTTTATTTTCTCCTAATTTCCTTTTATGAGAATCCAAGTAGAGTCAGAGTGTAGGTTTGACGCCATTTTCCCCTTAGCCCCGAGACCCCCGGCCGTCCTATCTTGGTTTCATTTCCTGTATGGCAACGTAGGTGGGGTAATCTCTCTCTCTCTCTCTCTCTCTCTCTCTCTCTCTCTCTCTCTCTCTCTCAACACGGGTCACACTCGAGCACGTTCGGCCACTCACAGGAGACAAGGCTTCGAGCACGACCTCTTGCCTGCATCCTCCTTACGTACATCGGCATTCACGTACATTTGTCTGGTTTTACGTACAGCCTCACTCGTGTACATCTGGTTTTACGTACAGCCTCCTTGACGTACATCAACATTTCAGCGTCAAAGTACATCCACGTCAATGCATATATACATCAACGCGTACACACACACACACCATCTGTGAGGGAGTTACTACACCACGTGAGGCCCCTCGTAACACCATCTATGAGGGAACTACTACACCACGTGAGGCCCCTCACGTGGTGAGGCCCCTGTAACACTGTCACTATGTTGAATTGAACTGTAGTTTGAGCTTTTCCCCATCTAAGTTATTATATGTCTTATTTGTGTCACTTATGTTACTTGTATATTATTTGTAATTCGTAACCCACTCCCCAAATATGTAACTGTATATTTTCAGCCTTCTGGCTGCCAAGCTCTTTCAATAAACCGTTAATTATTATTATTATTATTATCACACACACACACCTGTACGCTTCAACACACACCCACGCCAACGCACTCACACCCACCCACTACCAACGCACACCCACATCAAGGCACACACCCACGCCAACGTACACACACACACATGAACGCACATCCACCTCTCATGTGTAAGTAGTATCTGCGATTTCACACACTGTTTGTTTATACTGATCTTGGCCGACTCCCAAACATGTCATGATAAGAGGTCCTTGTTTAGTGGCGTGTCTACCCCCCTCCCCCCTCCCCTCCCCTCCCCTCTCCCCCTCCCCCTCCCCTCCCCCTCCCCCATCCTCCTCTTACTGTGAAACAAGAGTGTGTGTGAGAGAGAAAGAAAGAAAGGAGAAGGAAGGACGGAAGTAGGAGGAAGGAGGGAAGAATAAGAGGTGAGAGGGAAGGAGGAGAGAGAGTAAGGGAGGAATAAAAGGAGGAAAGAGGAAGTGAAGGATAAGAGGAGAGAGGGAAGGAGGAGAGGGCGGTCTATCTCTCTCTCTCTCTCTATCTTATCAATTCGTACACAACCAAAAGTTAAAAAAAATCCCTCCCCCCCCCACAAAAAAATCCCCTTTTATATTTGCAAAGATTAATCGCGTTTGTGGATTTATTGACAATCTTGCAGCAGCGGGACTTATAATGGTGTCTTGAGGGGGGGGGGTGTAAGGTGGCGTGGATGAGGTGGTAAATGGGGTTTTGAGGGGGGGGGGAGGAGGTGTGTGTGTGTGTGTGGTGTATGTCTGTGTTGTGGTGTGTTATGTGTGTGTGTGTGTGTGTGTGTGTGTCTGTGTATGTCTGTGTTGTGGTGTGTTATGTGTGTGTGTGTGTGTGTGTGTCTGTGTTGTGGTGTGTGTGTGTGGGGAGGGGGGGGGGGGTAGTTGGCCCGCCTTTAGCAGTCTCTGGTTCTGTTGACACGTGGTAATTGGAGCGTGTTCCTGCTTGGTAAGCCTGGGTGATGGGTACTCTAGTTTATCTATCCCTCTCTGCTTGTCTGCTTACCTCTCTGCTTGTCTGCTTACCTCTGCTTGTCTGCTTACCTCTCTGCTTGTCTGCTTACCTCTCTTTGCTTGGCTGTTTACCTTTCTCTGCTTGTCTGCTTACCTCTCTTTGCTTGGCTGTTTACCTCTCTGCTTGTCTGCTTACCTCTCTGCTTGTCTGCTTACCTCTCTCTGCTTGTCTGCTTACCTTTTTCTGCTTGTCTTCATCCCTTTCTCCTTCCTCCTGCCTGTTTGTCAACCCCTCTCTCTCTCTCTCTCTCTCTCTCTCTCTCTCTCTCTCTCTCTCTCTCTCTCTCTCTCTCTCTCTCTCTCTCTCTCTCTCTCTCTCTCTCTCTGCTCCATGTTCCTCAGTTATTCATTTGTAAGGTAAACAGAGTGTGTGTGTGCTGGAGTAGACAAACCACTGCAGGCTGTTGACTCGTGTAAACAGTTTGTACCGAAGTAAACACGGCCATGCATACACTCTTAAGATGTTGTTTACACTTCAGTATATATACACACCCAGGTAAACAATGTATGCTAAACACACTGCAATATATACACTAATTTGGGGTAATTGGGTCATTAGAGGTCGTTAGGTCACTCGTAGGCTCAGGCTGGTTACAGGGAGAAGAATTAGTTGAATAAAGGTTGAGTGTCTCCGTGGAGTTGAGTGTGTGTGTGTGTGTGTGTGTGTGTGTGTGTGTGTGTGTGTGTGTGTGATGCTCCCGTTATGCCCCTTACATACATACATACATACAACGGCGTCACATCACACAAACACACAGAAACAATCACATGCACACAAACATAAACAAAACAAAGAAAATTACGCACTCACGCACGCACACAAGAAACAAACACATACACGTAAACATACAGTATATATTCAAGCATAAAACACACACACACACACACACACACGCACACACACACACACACACACACACACACACACCCCTGTCTGCATTTTACATATGCGATTGATTTTAAGTTTCGTCTTGACTCATGATTGCTAAAGTTCACTCACATCTTGGCCTGGGATGTGTTGGGGGGGGGGGTGGTAGTGGTGATTGTTGTAGTAGTTGTTGTGGTAATAGTGGTTGTTTTGGAGTTGGTGATTGATGTGGTTATTGTGTTGATTATGGTGGTGAATGTGATGATAGTGGTGATGATGGTGATCATGATGATAGTGGTCGTGGTAGTGATGATGATGTGGTGGTAGTCGTGGTGATAATGATGGTGGTGATGGTTGATGATAGTGGTCTTAGTGGTGATAGTGATGATGGTGATGACGTGGAAGACGATGGGAAGAAGAAGAGGAGGAGGAGATAATTGGACCACCCAGTCTCGGAGGTTGGTGAATTATATAGGTTGAGCGGGAGGGGGCGGGGGAGGAGGAGGGGGAGGGGGAGGGGGTGAGGGGGGGGTTGGTGGGCTTATCGATTACCACACCCTGAAATAGCAAACACGTCATAGTGTGGCTCCCTCTTCCTCCCTTTCCTACCCCCTTTCTTCTATCTCCTTCCTTCCTCCCTCTACCCCTTCCCTCATCCTCCTTTTATTCCCTTCGGCCTCCCTCCTTCCCTCTCTTAGCTCCCTCCCTTTCTCACCCTCATTTCTTCTTTCTTCCCCCTCTCCTTCCTTCACCCGCCTCCTACTTCCCCCCACCCTTTATCACTCCCCCCCTTCTTCCCCCTCCCTGCTTCACCTCCCTCAGTCATCTCACCCTCCCTCCTTACTCGGCCACACACACTGTTCGGTCTCATTGAGCTTCGCCAGAGACGGTCATCTAACATTAGCAAATATAATTTAGCCTGAAGTTGCCTCACCTAACCTAACCTATCTTAACCTAACCTGTCTTAACCTAACTTAACCTATCTTAACCTAACCTAACCTATCTTAACCTAACCTAACCTATCTTAACCTAACCTGTCTTAACCTAACCTAACCTACAGTATCTTAACCTAACCTAACCTACAGTATCTTAACCTAACCTAACCTATCTTAACCTAACCTAACCTATCCTAACCTAACCTATCTTAACTTTACCTAACCTAACTTGACCCAGCCTGACCTGATTTGACCTAACCTGACATGATCTAACTTAATCTGACCTGACCTATCATGACCTGACATAACCTGTAGGTTGGGAAGGTACACCATACACTGTTACCTACACCATACACTATTACCTACACCATACACTATTATACACTCAACTATTTCCCAATCCACGTCTCTCCGTTCGGGTACATCGGGTCACTTGTTGCACGGGTGGCTGAAGACCCTCGCTCGAACCCCGCCAGGCCAGAAAACTAGACCAAGGGGAGACAGTCATCATCACATTGTTTCCGGGTTCAAAGTTATAGAGTTTTTGTCTGTCTGTCTGTCTGTCTGTGTGTGTGTGTGTGTGTGTGTGTGTGTGTGTGTGTGTGTCCGTTTGTGTGTGTGTCCCACTCCTCAGCTACACCATCCTCGACACCGGCTCCTACTACCACCTGAGATCCCTAGCCCGAGAATTGCTGTTCGACACCACAACCGCATCCAGCCCATACGTGCACGAACTGATCGCTATAAGAACAGCCCAGTCCCAACCATTGTAAAAATTATCAATAACTTGTAATAAATCAGTGTATTCACTCCCAGTAAACACTGCTCCTTACACTGTCACTATGTTGAAATGAACTGTAGTTTGAGCTTTTCCCCATCTAAGTTATTATATGTCTTATTTGTGTCACTTATGTTACTTGTATATTATTTGTAATTCGTAACCCATTCCCCAAATATGTAACTGTATATGTTCTGGGGAGGAAGGAGGAGATAGAAGGAAGAGTTTGTTCTTAGGAAGGAAGGAAGGAAGGAAGCTTGTATTGTTGACATACACAGAAAAACCAAACCTCCTTCACTACCAAACACCTTTCCTCATTATTTACCTTAATTACTCAGGTCTCGGTGTTGATTTCTCATTTCTTTTCACACCTGAGAGATTATTTTCATCAATACCTCACTTACCTGTTTGCACCTGAGGCTATAAAAGCTTGTTTGTTGTTTATATTCAGTGTGTATGTGTTGTTTATGTTTGTTTGTTTGTATTGTTTGTGTTTGTTTGTTTGTTTAAGTTGTTTGTGTTATGAATCTTGCGAGAGTGGAAGTTTATAGCGAGTGAAGGGTGTGGTGGTGGTTAGTGGTGGTAGTAGAGAGGATGGTTGTGGTATGGTGGTGGTGGTTGAAGTGGTGGTAGGTGGGGGTTGTGGTGGGTGGTGAGGGAGTTGTGGTATGGTGGTGGTGGTTGTGGTTGGTGAGGGGGGGTTGTGGTTGGTGAGGGAGTTGTGGTTGGTGAGGGGGGTTGTGGTTGGTGAGGGAGTTGTGGTTGGGTGTGGTAACAGTGGATGGTGGTAGAGGGTGGTGGTTGTGGTAGGTGTGGGTAGTGGGTGGTGGTTGCGGTTGATGTGGGCGGGGGTAGTGGTGGTTGGTGAGGGGGTTGTGGTTGGTGAGGGGGTTGTGGTGGGTGGTGAGGGGGGTTGTGGTTGGTGAGGGGGGTTGTGGTTGGGTGTGGTGGTAGTGGGTGGTGACTTAGGTTGGTGTGGGTGGTGGTGGTAGTTTTAAGTGGTGGGTGTCACGCTATGTTGCCTCTGGTCAATATTTCAACCGCTTTAACCTCACCGACCATGGCACCATCCCTCATCCCCTCATGGCACCATCACCCCTTCATGACACCATCACCCCATCATGGCACCATCATCACCAGGACGCCTACACCTTAATCTTGGTGATCAGTCTCCGGGAATCACCACCATTAGCTCCTCACTTAGTTGTGTTTACGCGTCTGGGTCCTGGCAGTGACCCCGATGCCTCAATGGCCTTCTTTGGTGCGGGGGGGGGGGGGGTTGTTCATCGCTGTTCTCGTGTTATTCAATGGCCGTTCATGTTTTGTTTTGTCCTTCCTTTCTCCTCCTTCCCTACCCTTCACCCTCCCTCCCTCCCTCCCTCCCTCCTTCTTCTTCACCTTCCCTCCCTCCCTCATCTCTATCTACCCTTCACCTTCCCTCCCTCCCCCATCTCTATCTACCCTTCACCTTCCCTCTCTCTACCTTTCTTAATCCCTCCCTCCCTCCCTCCCTCCCTCCCTTCTTCACCTTCCCTATCTCTACCTTTCTTCATCCCTCCCTCCCTCCCTCCCTCCCCCCATCTCTATATACCCTTCACCTACCCTCTCTCTACCTTTCTTCATCTTGTGTTTAGAAATACTGTACAATCAGTCGGCCACGCTGTTTCTATTCCTCCCCCTCTTCCCCTTCTTCTCCTCCAACCCCTCTTCCTTCTCTTCTTCCCCCTCTTCTTCTTTCCCCTCTTCCCCCTCCTCCTCCCGCTCCCCTTTCTCCTCCTCCCCCTTTAATTGATGGTGATTTTTGCAGGTACAGTATTTTGTATGAGGTCAAACACCAGAGAGAGAGAGAGAGAGAGAGAGAGAGAGAGAGATCTAAGCGCGGCGTCACCCCCCCCCCCCCCCCCATGTGACCCTCCAACATTGTGCTATATTAATTACCGTTTATGGAACACTTGTAGGAGATGAGACAGGTGTAATTGGCTTCCCTGTTATTACCTGTTCTTTGAATTCTACTTTTTAATTGCGTTTGAATTCACCTTTGAATTGCGTTGTCGCCGATACCTGATGACAGTACGCACAAGGGGAGGTTTGGTTTCGCTATTTAGTTCCTGTGAAAATGTTTTGACTTCCATTGGATTTGTTTGGATTCGCTCTTAGTTCCTGTAATCTGTTTTGACTTCGATTTTATTTGTTTGGATTCACTCTTAATTCCCCTTTAATCTATTTGACTTCCATTGGATTACTTCACGGAATATTTTTGCTATAGATACGTAATGTAAGACTTGTATAATGATCTCCTGGGGCCCATTAGGACCAGCCTAGAGCCCCGTTAGTATTTTGGGTCTTATTAATGGGGTCTATTAGGACTTGGGGTCTATTAGGACTAGGGGTCTATTAGTATTGGGGTCTATTAGTATTAGGGTCTATTAGGACTGAGAAGCCATTAAGACTGGGGGTTATTAGTGGGGTCCAATTACTGTGGTTTGGTTAGGATAATAATAATAATAATAATAATAATAATAATAATAATAATAAAACTAATAATAATACTAAAAATAATACAAATAATAATAAAAATAATAATAATAATAAAAATAATAATAATAAAAATAATAATAATAATAATAATAATAATAATAAAAATAATAATAATAAAAATAATAATAATAATAATAATAATAATAATAATAATAATAATAAAAATAATGATTATAATAAAAATAATAATAATAATAATAATAATAATAATAATAATGATAATAATAATAATAATAATAATAATGATAATAAAAATAATAATAATAATATAAATAATAATAATAATAATAATAATAATAATAATAATAATGATCCACTTCGGGTTTCGGGAAGAATCACTTTGGTTCACCAGCACAAACACCTAAGACAAACATTTAAGAGAACTTGCACACTAAACTTTTCCAACGGTTGGCCGAAACAACAGGGGAATACAACTTAATGTGGAGGAAAAGTCATGTTCACAAACTTTTGGAGGAGGGAGGGGGGTCCGGCCTGTCTGAGGAGGGAGGGGGGGAGGTCCGGCCTGTCTGAGGAGGGGGGGGGTTCGGCCTGTCTGAGGAGGGGGGGGGGGTCCGGCCTGTCTGAGGAGGGAGGGGGGGTCCGGCCTGTCTGAGGAGGGAGGGGGGTCCGGCCTGTCTGAGGAGGGAGGGAGGGTCCGGCCTGTCTGAGGAGGGAGGGGGGGTCCGGCCTGTCTGAGGAGGGAGGGGGGGTCCGGCCTGTCTGAGGAGGGAGGGGGGGGTCCGGCCTGTCTGAGGAGGGAGGGGGGGTCCGGCCTGTCTGAGGAGGGAGGGGGGTCCGGCCTGTCTGAGGAGGGAGGGGGGGGATCCGGCCTGTCTGAGGAGGGAGGGGGGTCCGGCCTATCTGAGGAGGGAGGGGGGGTCCGGCCTGTCAGAGGAGGGAGGGGGGGTCCGGCCTGTCTGAGGAGGGAGGGGGGGTCCGGCCTGTCTGAGGAGGGGGGGGGGGGTCCGGCCTGTCTGAGGAGGGAGGGGGGGTGGTTCGGCCTGTCTGAGGAGGGAGGGGGGGTCCGGCCTGTCTGAGGAGGGGGGGGTCCGGCCTGTCTGAGGATGGGGGGGGTCCGGCCTGTCTGAGGAGGGAGGGGGGTCCGGCCTGTCTGAGGAGGGAGGGGGGGGGGTCCGGCCTGTCTGAGGAGGGGGGGTCCGGCCTGTCTGAGGAGGGGGGGGTCCGGCCTGTCTGAGGGGGGGGGTCCGGCCTGTCAGAGGAGGGAGGGGGGGGTCCGGCCTGTCTGAGGAGGGAGGGGGGGTCCGGCCTGTCTGAGGCGGGAGGGGGGGTCCGGCCTGTCTGAGGAGGGAGGGGGGGTCCGGCCTGTCTGAGGAGGGAGGGGGGGGTCCGGCCTGTCTGAGGAGGGAGGGGGGGTCCGGCCTGTCTGAG
The DNA here is from genome assembly GCA_958450375.1 of Homarus gammarus. Lineage (NCBI taxonomy): Eukaryota > Metazoa > Arthropoda > Malacostraca > Decapoda > Nephropidae > Homarus > Homarus gammarus. Next base: position 1,709,168 of record CAUDMG010000336.1, read on the forward strand.
GAGGGAGGGGGGGGGGGTCCGGCCTGTCTGAGGAGGGAGGGGGGGGGTCCGGCCTGTCTGAGGAGGGAGGGGGGTCCGGCCTATCTCAGGAGGGAGGGGGGGTCCGGCCTGTCTGAGGAGGGAGGGGGGGTCCGGCCTGTCTGAGGAGGGAGGGGGGGTCCGGCCTGTCTGAGGAGGTAGGGGGGGTCCGGCCTGTCTGAGGAGGGAGGGGGGGTGGTTCGGCCTGTCTGAGGAGGGAGGGGGGGGGGGTCCGGCCTGTCTGAGGAGGGAGGGGGGGTCCGGCCTGTCTGAGGTGGGAGGGGGGGGGGTCCGGCCTGTCTGAGGAGGGAGGGGGGGGGTCCGGCCTGTCTGAGGAGGGAGGGGGGTCCGGCCTATCTGAGGAGGGAGGGGGGTCCGGCCTGTCTGAGGAGGGAGGGGGGGTCCGGCCTGTCTGAGGAGGGAGGGGGGGTCCGGCCTGTCTGAGGAGGGGGGGGGTCCGGCCTGTCTGAGGAGGGAGGGGGGTCCGGCCTGTCTGAGGAGGGAGGGGGGGGGGTCCGGCCTGTCTGAGGAGGGGGGGGTCCGGCCTGTCTGAGGAGGGGGGGGTCCGGCCTGTCTGAGGGGGGGGGGGTCCGGCCTGTCTGAGGAGGGAGGGGGGGTCCGGCCTGTCTGAGGAGGGAGGGGGTCCGGCCTGTCTGAGGAGGGGGGTTCCGGCCTGTCTGAGGAGGGAGGGGTCCGGCCTGTCTGAGGAGGGGGGGTCCGGCCTGTCTGAGGAGGGAGGGGGGGAGGTCCGGCCTGTCTGAGGAGGGGGGGGGTCCGGCCTGTCTGAGGAGGGAGGGGGGGGTCCGGCCTGTCTGAGGAGGGAGGGGGGGTCCGGCCTGTCTGAGGAGGGAGGGGGGTCCGGCCTGTCTGAGGAGGGAGGGGGGGGGGGTCCGGCCTGTCTGAGGAGGGAGGGGGGGGTCCGGCCTGTCTGAGGAGGGAGGGGGGTCCGGCCTGTCTGAGGAGGGAGGGGGGGGGGTCCGGCCTGTCTGAGGAGGGAGGGGGGGTCCGGCCTGTCTGAGGAGGGGGGGGTCCGGCCTGTCTGAGGATGGGGGGGGTCCGGCCTGTCTGTCTCATTAGGAGGGAATTTGGTCTGGTACGTTTTGTCATGTTAAGTTTTGTTTTTAATGTTATATGTACACTCACTCGGACGGAAACACACACACACACACACGCACATATATACATACGAACACACACATGGAGACAGACACACACACACACACACACATCAGTAGACGGTGTGTGTGTGTGTTATTTATTTTTTTTTTCCTCTTGTATTATTTGATTATAGTCTTTTAAGCTTTTGGTTCGGTGTGATACTTGACCTGAGGTGTTATGTCGCCAGGATGTAATTACCTCAGTCTGTCTGTCAGTGAGTCGGTCAGTCATTCAGTCAGTTAATCTCACCTGCTAGGCCTGTGGTGTGTGTGTGTGCTGTGCGTTAGGTCTGTTCTTCGTTGGCTGTGCTCTTCGCTGGTTGTGTTCTTCGTTGGCTTTGTTCATCGTTGGCTGTGTTCTTTGTTAGCTGTGTTCTTCGTTGGCTTTGTTCATCGTTGGCTGTGTTCTTTGTTAGCTGTGTTCTTCGTTGGCTTTGTTCATCGTTGGCTGTGTTCTTTGTTAGCTGTGTTCTTCGTTAGTTCTGTTCTCGTTGGCTGTATTCTCGTTAGTCGTCATGCCCGTTAACTGTGCTCTTCGTTAGTTCTGTCCTCGTTAGCTAGACTCGTTGGTTGGGTTTATTCACACCATCACAACTCTTGACTCGTGGATGGCTATGTATAAACTGTGTATTCATATGTATAATATATGTATTCGTATGTATAAACGTCAATTATATCGTAAATGAGTAGATATACACTCGAGAAATGTATACATATATTTAATTTGTATTCTTATGTATAAGTGTTCAGTTATATCGTGAATGACTGGCTATACATGCGTGTGAAATGTATTGGTCTCTGTATCCATATGTATAAAAGTCAATAATATCGTATATGTATATCCCAGGGAGTTGAATTTTATGGGAAAGTGAGATGTATAATGTGAATAACAAGTGAAGATAATGAGAAGGTCGTGTTTACATTATACATTGAAGGGAAACACTGTATAATGAATTGAAGAAGTAAAATAAGTAACGTGTAGAGTAAGTGTACATAGAGAATAGTGAATAATAATGTAAAGTGAAGAATATTGATTAGTGAAGAATATAAGGAAGAAAAATGAATAAATGAATTAAAATGGAAACGAATAAATTGACTTGTTAATTGGAAATGAATAACAGGGACTTTTTAAAGATATGGATGAAGGAAGTGAATAAATTTGAGGAATATGAAAGTTGAATAAATCTAAGGAAGAAGAAAATGAATAAATCCCGGTAATAAGGAAATGAATAAATATGAAGAAAATTGAGTAAATCTAGTGAATAAAATGAATAACCCGTCAGAAAGGGATTATACCAGTGAACAGTGAATGGAAAATAAGTGAATTGATTAGTCAACGAAAGAAAAAACAAATAAATAACTTGATAATGAGGAGGAAAGATGAATAACTCGCTAAGGAAAATGAATAAACCATGGGTGAAAAGTGCAAGGAATTGAATAATGGAGTGAATAGCAAGATAAGAGAGATGAATACACAATGTACAGGGAATTATGAACAGCGGTGTACAGGGACTTATGAACAGCGGTGTACAGGGACTTATGAACAGCGGTGTACAGGGAGTTATGAACAGCGGTGTACAGCAGGACGTAATGAAACAGACTGTACAGAGAGCTATGAAGGGTGATGTACAGGGTGATATGAACAGGGGTGTACAGGGAGTTATGAACAGCGGTGTACAGGGAGTTATGAACAGCGGTGTACAGGGAGTTATGAACAGCGGTGTACAGGGAGTTATGAACAGCGGTGTACAGCAGCAGGTTATGAAGGCACAGCGCAGGTGAACGAGGATGCGACAACAGCCGTATGGGAAACTGTTGCTGTACCGGCTGTACTTGTCCCCGACGGTGAGTTAGTTTACACCCGACGGTGAGTTAGTTTACCCCCGACGGAAGGTTTGTGTGCGAGTTCTTGTTCCCGACGCGATGGTAAGATGTTATTCCCGTTGGAGTTTGTTTTAAAGATTTACTGATCCCGACGGTGAGTTCTTGATCCTGTTAATCCCGACGGTAAGTTCTTAATCCCTGTTTCCTACAGGCTTTTAATGGTAGTTGCCCCACTTCCCTTCTTTGTCACTCCCTCATCTTTGTCACTCCCCCCACTCTTGGCACTCCCCCACCCTTGGCACTACCCCCACCCTTGGCACTACCCCCACCCTTGGCACTACCCCCACCCTTGGCACTACCCCCACCCTTGGCACTACCCCCACCCTTGGCACTACCCCCACCTTTGGCACTCCTTCACCCTTGGCACTACCCCCACCCTTGGCACTCCCCCACCCTTGGCACTACCCCCACCTTTGGCACTCCTTCACCCTTGGCACTACCCCCACCCTTGGCACTACCCCCACCCTTGGCACTCCTTCACCTTTGGCACTACCCCCACCTTTGGCAATACCCCCACCCTTGACACTCCCCCACCCTTGGCACTACCCCCACCCTTGGCACTATCCCCACCCTTGGCACTATCCCCACCCTTGGCACTACCCCCACCCTTGGCACTACCCCCACCCTTGGCACTATCCCCACCCTTGGCACTACCCCCACCCTTGGCACTACCCCCACCCTTGGCACTACCCCCACCCTTGGCACTACCCCCACCCTTGGCATTACCCCTACCCTTGGCACTACCCCACCCTTGGCACTACCCCCACCCTTGGCACTACCCCCACCCTTGGCACTACCCCCACCCTTGGCACTACCCCCACCTTTGGCACTCCCTGGGCACTCATTGTCTGCCGTGCTCGTGTCCCATTATTGTCGGCGTGTACTCTTCCTTCTCCTCTTCCTCTTTCGCCCCTTCTTTCTCTAACTTCTCGTCCTTGAACTCTTCTTCGTCTTCTTCCTCCGCCTATTTCTTCTACTCTTCATCTTCTTCCTCTAACTCTTCTCGACCTTCTCTTTCTCTTCCTCCTCCACCTTCTCTTTCTCCACCTCCTCCTCTTTCTCCTCTTTCTCCACCTCCTCCTCCTCTTTCTCCACCTCCTCCTCCTCTTTCTCCACCTCCTCCTCTTTCTCCACCTCCTCCTCCTCCTCCACCTCCTCTTTCTCCACCTCCTCCTCTTTCTCCTCCTCCTCTTTCTCCACCTCCTCCTCGTTCTCCTCTTTTAACATTTTTCTCCTCTTTCCTCTTCATCCCCTTCTCCCTTCTCTCTCCTTCCCCGTGCCGAATCAACATTAAACTTGTATTACTATATAACTTGAGTAGGTATTTATCCGCATCTATCTAGTTATCCATTTATATGTATCTACTTAGTTATCCATTTATCCGCATCTATCTAGTTATCAATTTATCCGTATCTATCTAGTTATCCATTTGTCCTTATCTATCTAGTTATCCATTTATCCGTATCTATCTAGTTATCCATTTATCCGTATCTATCTAGTTATCCATTTATCCTTATCTATATCTAGTTATCCATTTATCTCCTTGTTACTTCGTGGACATGTTACTTATTGTACTGTGACTTCATCTACACCCAGTAACAAAATACACCCTGTTCCCTTGGCTCTGAAACCACCCGCAATGATCACTGTGACAGAAGCCTTGATCACTGTGACAGAAGCCTTGATCACTGTGACAGAAGCCTTGATCACTGTGACAGAAACCTTGATCACTGTGACAGGAGCCTTGATCACTGTGACAGAAGCCTTGATCACTGTGACAGAAGCCTTGATCACTGTGACAGAAGCCTTGATCACTGTGACAGAAGCCTTGATCACTGTGACAGAAGCCTTGATCGGTCCGGTGTGTCGTATAACCCCGTGAAGGTGTAGAATAATCTTTTAGCGAGTGTACTGTTTATGGGATGAAACTGTATGGGTGTTGGTGTATTGTAATAGTTTCCCCTACAATGCACGCCATAGAAAACGGGATGTTGATCTTGGAGCGTTAACTGTAAGAGCTGTAGCAGGGGTGAGGGAAAGAGTATAGTGTGTAGGTATTTCCTCCCCTTTACCCCCCTTCCCCCCTCTTCCTTCCCCCTTTTCACCCTCTCCCCCTTCACCTCTCTTCTCCCCCTTCACCCCCTGGTAAAGGAAGGGGGCACCTAGTTACATCATGTGATTTACCTCTTTATTTTTTTACCCCTCTTCCTCTCAGGTGGACGGAGGGGGTGCGGAAGGAGTGGCTGTCAGTGGTCCCAAGAGGAGTTGAGGATGAGGGGGCCACGGACCCCCTTAGGACCCCCGGGCAACTGGACGACGTCCCCCTGACTGGGACACATTCACGCGAGGAGGTTAGTACTCTTGTGTGTGTGTGTGTCTGTGTGTGTGTGTGTGTGTGACGCCTATGTAAACTAGTAAGACCATTTACCAACACATTTGTAAACTAATAAGACCAATTACTATCACCCTTTGTAAACTAATAATGAGCATTTACCAACACCTTTGTAAACTAGAGCTGTTAATTTTGCGACATATTTGTAACTAATTGGGCCATTTACGTACACCCTTGTAAATTAATAGGGTCATTTGGCAGCAGCTTCGTAAACTAACAGGGTCATTTAGCAGCGGCAGTGTGGGTAACAAGAGGGGCACAATGCTAGGCTGGAGACACAGTGGTAAATAACGCATTTGGTCGATAATCCTAAAGCTGAGGGCTAGCTGTGGCCTCCCAATATTACATGGGGAGAGAGAGAGAGAGAGAAGGAAGGAAAGGAGAGAGATGGAAGGGGGGGGGAGAGGATATGGAAGAAAGGGAGAGAGTGAGAGATAAAGAAAAGGAAATAGAGAGATATGCATGGAAGGGAGAGAAAGAGAGAATGAAGGCAGAGAGAGAAGAAATGGAGGGAGAAACAGAGAGATATGCATGGAAGGGAGAAAGAGTCAGAATAGGAGAAGAGGAACGCAATACGAAATAGAGTAAATAGTACGAGAGGGGGAAGAGGGAAGTGAATAGAGAGAGAAATAGCAGAGGGAAGGGAGGGAGAGTTTGGGGTAGATGGAGGGAGAATTTAGTTAGTTTAACAAATTTATTGACAAAGCTTGGAGTACATTTTGCATATTCTGAGTAATTCAGTCAGGTCTTGACACTGAGGGTGGTATCACTTGTCACTGCCACGCAGGACAGAGGTTCGTACACAAAGAAATGCATCATATTCATTAACAGTATATATAGGTCAGAGTCATGTGGGTAATGTCACTGTTCACTGCCATGCAGGACAATGGTTCATATACATTGGACGTCATATTCTAATTGAAGACCAATCAGTGTGGGCTAGCAAATTTGGGATAAACAGCAAGAATGTCCCCAAGCAGCCCTGATTCAATATAGTAATGACAAAGTTCATGATACAATAAGCCAGGTGGCCTGAAGTCTTTGACAGTGTCACATTCAATAATATAGTGTTCAAGTGTATGCTTTAAAGGTTTATCACAAAGTTTACATGCTGAGTGTTCCGGTATGGGTACAGCGTTACTAACTTGCCAGATGTGTCTGTATCCAAGCCTAATTCTGGCCACGACTACATCACATTGTCTGGTTCTGTCCTAATGCTGGCCATACCTCTTGTCACAAAATTTGTCATATTTACTAATGCTACAACTGCCAAGTCTCTCTGCATTTCTCACTTCTTCTAGATCAGAGTTCATGATTCTGACTTGAATGTTTTTAATTATACAGCATTGGACAGGCCAAGGTCACGGTCAACATTTTCTTCCTTACATGCCTCATTGGCCAGTCTATTAGCACGGTCATGATACCTGATTCCAACATGGGACAGAATCCACACAAATTCGATACGAGAGTTGTTCTCATTGGCAGTTATCACATTCCTTTTAATATCACATGCAACTTTAGACATGGAACCTGGCGGACTGTTCATTGATTTAAAAGTTCATTGATTTAAAAGCACTTTGAGAGTCACTGAATATAGGTTAGGGGAGGGGGAGGGGAAGTGTGCGTTGGGGAGAGGGGGGTAAGGAGGGAGTGGGGGTTTAGGGTAGGGGGAGGGAGGGGGGTAAGGAGGGAGTGGGAGTTTAGGGTAGAGGGAGGGAGTGGGAGAAGTGTGCGTTGGGGAGGGGGTAAGGAGGGAGTGGGGGTTTAGGGTAGAGGGAGGGAGGGGGAGGAGAAGTGTGCGTTGGGGAGGGGGGGGTAAGGAGGGAGTGGGGGTTTAGGGTAGGGGGAGGGAGTGGGGGTTTAGGGTAGAGGGAGGGAGGGGGGGAGGGGATGAGGTACAAGAATGTGAGGGGAAGGAGGATGTAGGCTAGAGGGATGGGGTGTAGGTGGGGTGAAGGAGGGAGGGTTTGGGGTAAAGGGGGGGTGTGTGTGAGGGGAAAGAGTGAGGGGGTGTGGGGGGGGGGAGATAATAACACGGTTGGTGGCGCCGTAAAGACCTCCGAGGCTCCCAGTGGGTAATTTACTACTTAACTCTTAAACATTAAATCTTCTTTAATTACCAGAATTTTCGTAAAGCATATTCTGGATTATCACGATCCTCTCCCTCCCTCCTTTCCTTCCTTCCTTCCCTTCCTTCTTACCAGCCTCCCTTCCTCCCTCCTTCCCTCCTTTTACTACATTCCCTCTTATATTCCTTCCCTCCCTCTTTCCCTCCTCCTTTCCATCTCTCCTTCATTCCCTCCCTCCCTCCCTCCCTTCCTTCCTTCCTTCTTCTACTTCTACTTCTACTCTCTCTCTCTCTCTCTCTCTCTCTCTCTCTCTCTCTCTCTCTCTCTCTCTCTCTCTCTCTCTCTCTCTCTCTCTCTCTCTCTCTCCTACACACACACCAAACATTAAATCTCGCCGTGGCTTGTGATGAAGTGGTTGCCAAGGGAACGTTCAGAAGGTTGACGTATGCGGACCTGGTTGAATGGCAAGCTCTCTCTCACCTGTGTGTGTGGGGGGGGGGGGGGGCAGGCAGAATGAGACGCCTTGGGTTAATCTAAAACTCTTCATTATTAGTTAAGTCTTGATCTATTTTAAAGTTATATATTAAAAAAGTTTAAAAACTCTCAGTGGTGTATACCCCTCTTCCTCCCTCCCCCTGTACCCCCTTCTACCCCCTTCCTACCTCTCTCCCTCCCCCCTTCCTTCCCCTCTTCTCCCTCTCTTCTTCTCCCTCTTTTCCCCTCTCTTCCTCCCTCCCCCTCCTCCCTTCCTTATGCTCTTCCCTCCCTCCCTCCACCACCGTCTCTCCTTCTCTCTCCTCTCCCTAGTCCTCT
>CAUDMG010000336.1:1722500-1824484 GCA_958450375.1 Homarus gammarus
ACCATTCACCTCCCTCCTACACTGCCCCACCATTCACCTCCCTCCCACACTACCCCACCATTCACCTCCCTCCCACACTACCCCACCATTCACCTCCCTCCCACACTACCCCACCATTCACCTCCCTCCTACACTACCCCACCATTCACCTCCCTCCCACACTACCCCACCATTCATCTCCCTCCTACACACCGCCACCATTCACCTCCTTCCCACACTACCCCACCATTCACCTCCCTCCCACACTGCCCCACCATTCACCTCCCTCCCACACTACCCCACCATTCACCTCCCTCCTACACACCGCCACCATTCACCTCCCTCCCACACTGCCCCACCATTCACCTCCCTCCCACACTACCCCACCATTCACCTCCCTCCTACACTACCCCACCATTCACCTCCCTCCCACACTACCCCACCATTCATCTCCCTCCTACACACCGCCACCATTCACCTCCTTCCCACACTACCCCACCATTCATCTCCCTCCCACACTACCCCACCATTCATCTCCCTCCCACACTACCCCACCATTCACCTCCCTCCCACACTACCCCACCATTCACCTCCCTCCTACACTACCCCACCATTCACCTCCCTCCCACACTACCCCACCATTCATCTCCCTCCTACACACCGCCACCATTCACCTCCCTCCCACACTACCCCACCATTCACCTCCCTCCCACACTACCCCACCATTCACCTCCCTCCTACACTACCCCACCATTCACCTCCCTCCCACACTACCCCACCATTCACCTCCCTCCAACACACCATCACCATTCACCTCCCTCCCACACTACCCCACCATTCACCTCCCTCCCACACTACCCCACCATTCACCTCCCTCCCACACTACCCCACCATTCACCTCCCTCCCACACTACCCCACCATTCATCTCCCTCCTACACACCGCCACCATTCACCTCCTTCCCACACTACCCCACCATTCATCTCCCTCCCACACTACCCCACCATTCATCTCCCTCCCACACTACCCCACCATTCACCTCCCTCCCACACTACCCCACCATTCACCTCCCTCCTACACTACCCCACCATTCACCTCCCTCCCACACTACCCCACCATTCATCTCCCTCCTACACACCGCCACCATTCACCTCCCTCCCACACTACCCCACCATTCACCTCCCTCCCACACTACCCCACCATTCACCTCCCTCCTACACTACCCCACCATTCACCTCCCTCCCACACTACCCCACCATTCACCTCCCTCCAACACACCATCACCATTCACCTCCCTCCCACACTACCCCACCATTCACCTCCCTCCCACACTACCCCACCATTCATCTCCCTCCCACACTACCCCACCATTCATCTCCCTCCCACACTACCCCACCATTCACCTCCTTCCCACACACCGCCTATAATAATCTGCTCAATATATACGTTCACCCACGTAAGCTCCTCAACTCCTCAATTACTAGCCTCCTATGCCCCCCTCCCTCCCTCTCTCTCTCTCTCTCTCAACAAAAAGAAAAAAAGAAACTCACACGCCTCCCTCCCTCTCTCCCTTACCACCAGGCGCCTCTCTCCCTTACCGCCACACACCTTCCTCCACCCCTCCCTCCATCATACACACCTCTCTCCCCCTCCCACACACCTCCCTCCCCTTCCCACACACCTCCCTCCCCCTCCCACACACCTCCCTCCTCACCATCTCCCTCCCTCCCTCCCTCACCATCTCACTTCTCCCTCCCTCCCTCACCACCACACCCTAGAGCCAGTCACGCGTGTTGCCAGTACTGTGTCCCAGTTTTTACGGACCAGCAGCGGCAATAGAGGGGGGGGGGGGGAAACACACGTGTTAGGGTGTGAATGTGTGTGAGAGTGTGTGAGGGTGAGAGTGTGTGAGGGTGAGAGTGTGTGAGGGTGAGAGTGTGTGAGGGTGAGAGTGTGTGAGGGTGAGTGTTAGAGTAAGTGTGAATGACTGACTTGAGTGTGATTGTATGTATGAGCGAGGGAAAGATTGAGGTAGTGTGTGTGTGTGTGTGTGTGTGTGTGTGTGTGATGACCTCGTTAATGTGTTTATTGATAGTCTAAATATGTGAAAGTTATCGCCAGTAAATTTCACCTGAATGAATATTGTGTTTGATTATGTGTGTAATATATATAACCTATTGATGGTGACGATGGTGGTGATGGTGATGATGACGATGGTGGTGGTGGTGATGATGACGATGGTGGCGATGGTGATGATGACGATGGTGGTGGTGGCGATGGTGATGATGACGATGGTGGTGATGGTGATGGTGATGATGACGATGGTGGTGGTGGCGATGGTGATGATGACGATGGTGGTGATGATGACGATGGTGGTGGTGGCGATGGTGGTGATAATGACGATGGTGGTGATAATGACGATGGTGGTGATGGTTGTGATGATGACGATGGTGGTGGTTGTGATGATGACGATGATGGTGGTCATGGTGATGATGATGATGATGAAGGATGACGATGAGGATGGTGAGTGAATATTGTGTTGGTAATGGTGACTACTTTACTCCATGATGGTGGTGATTATGGTGACGGTGTCATTATTAACCAACTTTGGTGATCCGTAGTGTGAAAATCTCGCTGATATTGGCTATGTTGGTCGCCCTTATGACGGTATATGCAAATGAGGGTGTTTTGTATGTCTGTCGTCCTTGTCTTCGCCAGACGTCCCTTCACCAGGCGTGGATTTCGAACGCCGGGGTAAACGAGACACAATACAGTATAATGTAAACACTTTCCCTAGCACAACGGTCCTGTCTTATGTCTACCTAATACACATACACACACGTACATACATACATACATACATACATACATACATACATAACAAAACCCTTCACACACACGATATATAAAATTACCATTCGACAACGCTGCCAGCGCCCCCCCCTCCCTTAGTGAGTGACGTCAGCAGAGGCCTTCGGGGACTCGCACTGACAACAACAATAACAGTAAACAACAGCAACAAGTAGAAGGTGTTTCAGTCTTTTAAAATATCATTACCTGGTCAGTATTACCTGGTCAGTATTACCTGGTCTGTATTACCTGGTCAGTATTACCTGGTCAGTATTAACCTGGTCAGTATTACCTGGTCAGTATTACCTGGTCAGTATTAACCTGGTCAGTATTACCTGGTCAGTATTACCTGGTCAGTATTACCAGGTCAGTATTACCTGGTCAGTATTACCTGGTCAATATTACCTGGTCAGTATTAACCTGGTCAGTATTACCTGTTCACTATATCCTGGTCAGTATTACCTGGTCAGTATTACCTGGTCAATATATCCTGGTCAGTATTACCTGGTCAGTATTACCTGGTCAGTATTAACCTGGTCAGTATTACCTGGTCAGTATTAACCTGGTCAGTATAAACCTGGTCAGTATTACCTGGTCAGTATTACCTGGTCACTATATCCTGGTCATTATTACCTGGTCAGTATTACCTGGTCAATATATCCTGGTCAGTATTACCTGGTCAGTATTACCTGGTCAGTATTACCTGGTCAGTATTACCTGGTCTGTATTACCTGGTCAGTATTACCTGGTCAGTATTAACCTGGTCAGTATTACCTGGTCAGTATTACCTGGTCAGTATTAACCTGGTCAGTATTACCTGGTCAGTATTACCTGGTCAGTATTACCAGGTCAGTATTACCTGGTCAGTATTACCTGGTCAATATTACCTGGTCAGTATTAACCTGGTCAGTATTACCTGTTCACTATATCCTGGTCAGTATTACCTGGTCAGTATTACCTGGTCAATATATCCTGGTCAGTATTACCTGGTCAGTATTACCTGGTCAGTATTACCTGGTCAGTATTACCTGGTCAGTATTACCTGGTCTGTATTACCTGGTCTGTATTACCTGGTCAGTATTACCAGGTCAGTATTACCTGGTCAGTATTACCTGGTCAGTATTACCTGGTCAGTATTACCTGGTCTGTATTACCTGGTCAGTATTACCTGGTCTGTATTACCTGGTCTGTATTACCTGGTCTGTATTACCTGGTCTGTATTACCTGGTCTGTATTACCTGGTCTGTATTACCTGGTCAGTATTACCTGGTCAGTATTACCTGGTCTGTATTACCAGGTCAGTATTACCTGGTCAGTATTACCTGGTCTGTATTACCTGGTCTGTATTGCCTGGTCAGTATTACCTGGTCTGTATTACCTGGTCTGTATTGCCTGGTCAGTATTACCTGGTCTGTATTACCTGGTCTGTATTACCTGGTCTGTATTACCTGGTCTGTATTACCTGGTCAGTATTACCTGGTCTGTATTACCTGGTCTGTATTACCTGGTCTGTATTACCTGGTCAGTATTACCTGGTCTGTATTACCTGGTCAGTATTACCTGGTCAGTATTACCTGGTCAGTATTACCTGGTCTGTATTACCTGGTCAGTATTACCTGGTCTGTATTACCTGGTCTGTATTACCTGGTCTGTATTACCTGGCTAGATGCAATTAAGTATTAAATTCTCGGAGAATCTCTCTCTCTCTCTCTCTCTCTCTCTCTCTCTCTCTGGGGGCAGTGTTGAAACCTGAACCGACCCCCTCCCCCCTCCCTCTCCCCCCCCCCCCCCCCGCAGGTATGTAGGGACAATCACTTACCTGTCAGTATACTCATTTAGCCTCACCAGGTGCTAATTGGGCCCCCGGGGGAGAGGTGTATCAGGGAGGCCGGGTGTTGTTATTGTTATTATTATTGGTGTAATTTTTTCTTGTTTTTGTTATTATTATTATTATTATTATTATTATTATTATTATTATTATTATTATCATTATCATCATCATTACTTGCTCCACATGCAGGTTGGGTGTATGTTTGGGTGGTTGTAGTTATGTCTATATCTAAGTTAAGTCAGCGGCCTTACTACTCTGGATAATGTTAGACAAGTCGTTCTGTCCGTACATGGGAACTACTGCACTGTACTGTACCTGTAGTAGATATTAGTAGTGTGTTCGGTGGCCGAGTGGATACAGGACTCGCCTTTCGTCGTTAGTTCGATCCCAGGGTAGTGAAGGTTGTCAAGTGCAGTGCCACATTCGCTGCCTTTTTGCTATACCGATGGTTTGATGTAACAGTGTACTGCATCCACACTGCCCGTCATATACCGTAGGGAGCTGTGTATTAATCAGAACGTGTGGGACGTGTATACTCTCTCTCTCTCTCTCTCTCTCTCTCTCTCTCTCTCTCTCTCTCTCTCTCTCTCTCTCTCTCTCTCTCTCTCTCTCTCTCTCTCTCTCTCAGCGCATAATTAATTGGTGTTCACTGGAGAAGACGGGGAAGAACCTCTGCCTTATAGCGTTTTACCTTTGCACTCAGACCCCGGGTGAAGGTGGAGGAGGTGGTAGTGGTGGTGGTGGTTGTAGTGATGATGGTGAAGGCTGGTGGTGGTGGTGGAGGCTGATTGTGGTTGTGGAGGAGGAGGTGGTGGTGATGGTGGTGAAGGCTGAAGGTAGTGGTGGTTGCCATGGCTACACCTGGAGGAGCAGCTCGGCAGGGAAGGGGGAAGTAGGGGGAGGTGGGACTGATGGAGGGAGGGGCGGGGGGGGGGTTTAAAGGCACAACCAATTTCTAACCCCCCCTCCCCCCCCCGCCCCCCAAAAGAATGTAGGCTTCACTCTTATAACGTCTGGGGGTAGATTTTTTAGGCCAAGTTAATCGTTGCTAATGGCGCCTCCTTTCCCGACTGACTTGACTGATTGACTGACTTTGAGTTTTTCCGCGTGAGGGATTTTTTTTTTTTCAGGGGGATTTATTATGCATGTGGTGCCGGGTGTAAGGGTGACTCTCCCAGACATAATCTCCCTTCCTCCCTTAAGATCGTGTTGGCAGGGTGATTACGTATTCACCCTACCCCCTTAATCCCCCTTTGAATACGATGCCAACCCCCCTGATTACAGTGAGTTAGCCCCTTGAGTACGATTTATTAACCTCTAAAGTGGATGTTTATTCTGTGGAGTGGATGTGGTTTATTGTATGGAGTGGATGTGGATTATTCCGAGGTGTGGATGTGGATTAGTCTGTAGAGTGGATGTGCGGGTACAAGGGATCCACTCTACATTATGCAGGGGTGACCTTTTGTGAAGAACAGAGCTAGGTGGCACTCCTAGCTGTGTGAGGGCCTCCGTGTATAAGTGTATCAGTGTATAAGTGTGTGAGTGTATCAGTGTATAATGTGAGTGTATCTATGTGTGTGTGTGTGTATCTGTGAATGAGTGCATCTGTGTATGTGAGAATACCTGTGTGCGGGTATGTCTGTGTACGAATTCATCTGTGTGTAAGTGTTTGTGTGTATGTGAGTATACCTGTGTGCGGGTATATCTGTGTAAGTATCATCGCGTGTGTGTGTGTGTACGTAGACACTGTTAGCGTGACTTAACTCCCAGTGGGGTTTGGTGACGGAGGCGGCGACGGGGGCGGGAGACGTGAAGCTCGGGCCTGGTAGGGAAGGACTCGTGCTGTGAGGTTACTCTGCTGGCTTAGGGAGGCCTGAGGGAGCGGGGTTGATTAGTATGTGATGTGAAGCTTCTGCCAGTTACTTGGTGTGGTGAGAGGAGGATAGTGACGAGAGGTGTGGTGGTGAGGAGGATAGTGACGAGAGGTGTGGTGGTGAGGAGGATAGTGACGAGAGGTGTGGTGGTGAGGAGGATAGTGACGAGAGGTGTGGTGGTGAGGAGGATAGTGACGAGAGGTGTGGTGGTGAGGAGGTATAGTGACGAGAGGTGTGGTGGTGAGGAGGATAGTGACGAGAGGTGTGGTGGTGAGGAGGATAGTGACGAGAGGTGTGGTGGTGAGGAGGATAGTGACGAGAGGTGTGGTGGTGAGGAGGATAGTGACGAGAGGTGTGGTGGTGAGGAGGTGTAGTGACGAGAGGTGTGGTGGTGAGGAGGATAGTGACGAGAGGTGTGGTGGTGAGGAGGTATAGTGACGAGAGGTGTGGTGGTGAGGAGGATAGTGACGAGAGGTGTGGTGGTGAGGAGGATAGTGACGAGAGGTGTGGTGAGAGGAGGATAGTGACGAGAGGTGTGGTGGTAAGGAGGATAGTGACGAGAGGTGTGGTGGTGAGGAGGATAGTGACGAGAGGTGTGGTGGTGAGGAGGATAGTGACAAGAGGTGTGGTGGTGGGGATAGTGACGAGAGGTGTGGTGGTGGTGAGGATAGTGACAAGAGGTGTGGTGGTGGGGATAGTGACGAGAGGTGTGGATGGTGGAGACGAGGATAGTGACGAAGAAGAGGTGTGGGTAGTGGTGAAAGACGGCGAGTATAGTGACGAGTGAGAGGTGTAGAGGTGTGGTGTATAGTGACAGTGTGAGTAGTGTCTGGAGGATGTGTTGCTGTCTCTCGTGGCTCAGATACCTCCTCCGTACTCTGTTCAGGACCGCCACCATAGTCTTCAGGGTGAGTTATTGTTTACCTGACCTAACCTGACCTAACCTAACCTGACCTGACCTAACTTAACCTGACCTAACATAACCTAACCTGACCTAACCTAACATAACCTGACCTAACCTGACCTGACCTAACATAACCTAACATGACCTGACCTGACCTAACCTAACCTATGACCTAACCTATAACCTAACTATGGGAGGGAGACCAACTTAGCTTCCCTGTGAATTAAGGACGTCTCCACTAACCGCACCAATGTAGGGTAGAATATTTTACCTCAACGACCATTAACTTTGCATTGTTGACTCTGTCTTGGTAGTTCTTGATATAAACCATTCCGGTCGATGGTTTAGACCCCTTGAGGACAATAACTTAAGCTCCAATCCCACTGAGGACGGTGGTTTAACTCCCTGAGGATTATATAGGTTAAAACACCATTCTCAAAGGGTTTAATCATTGACAAAAACATTATATGAGATAAACCCATTATCTCCCTCCGTCCATACAAGGGGGACGTCACATAGGTTGTTATCAGTCCTTGCATCTGGGAATTGTAAACACGATAACTCAAGCAAGATAACAGATAATGATAACCACATTTGGCCAATACACTACAGGATATCTCTGAGGACTCTGTTTACCATGCCGTATTTAAGGTAACATTTATCCAGGGTTAAGGGGACGAGTGGATAGAGTATTCGCGTCCTGTCCTAAAGGTTGCTGGTTCGACTCAGGACACCTAAGCTAACCTAATCTCACGTTAAAACCCAGCTCTTGAAGAAGTGGTATTCGGTGAAGTCTATTCCCGGCTGTACCCCCCCCCCCCCTTCTCTTCCTCCTCATCTTCCTCCTCCTCTTCCTCCTCCTCTTCCTCCTCCTCGTGTACCAAAGGGCTTAGTGAACTGTGGGCCTGTGTTCGGGCTTACCCTAATGGGCCGACAGGGGCTTATGGGACCCACTCTCTCATACATGGGTCCTGGGAGGTTGTTGACACCAAGTGATCACTGTGTACTGTAATTGTATTGGGCAGTGGTGTTAGGTTAGGTTAGGTTAGGTTAGGTTAGGTTAGGTTAAGATTGAATTAGTTTTAAGTCCTCCGCTTCACTTCCACTCTCCCTTTCTCACTTCTCCCACCCTTTCTCTCTTCTCTTCCCCTACTTCCCCTCTCCTCTCCCCTATTCCCCCCTCCTCTCCCCTACTTCCCTTCCCCTCTCTTCTCCCCTACTTCCCTTCCCCTCTCTTCTCCCCTACTTCCCTTCCCCTTTCTTCTCCCCTACTTCCCTTCCCCCTCCTTTCCTCCACTCCCTTCTCTCCTCTTTCATTTCCTTTTCCCCCTCCCATCTTCCCTGAAACTCGAGAGAGAGAAAGAGAGAGAGAGAGAGAGAGAGAGAGAGAGAGAGAGAGAGAGAGAGACCTTTCACAAGTGGTGGCGGCGGCGAGTGTGTGTGTTTCCCCCTTACGAGCCTCTCATTATTTATGGTTCACTCGAGGTCCGGGGCCCTGTAGCTGGACACCGCGTTGAATAGGTGAAGGTGGGGTGGGGTGAGGTGGGGTTGGGACGGGGTGGGGAGGGGGTGAGGTGGGGTTTGGGAGAGGTGGGGAGGGGGATGAGGTGAAGGTGGGGTATGGGAGAGGTGGGATGGTAGAGGGTGAGGTGGGGTTTGGGAGAGGTGGGATGGGAGGGGGTGGGGTGGGGTTGGGTGGAGTGTAGGGGGGGTTTCTTAGTTATTTAATTCCTCGCCACCACCAGAGTCGTCGCTCTGTATAAAAGAGAGCTAATATTGTACATAGTTGTAGCACCGTGATGGAGTCCTTGTAGCCCCTTGGAGTCCTTGTAGCCCCTTGGAGTCCTTGTAGCCCCTTGGAGTCCTTGTAGCCCCTTGGAGTCCTTGTAGCCCCTTAAGTCCTTGTAGCCCCTTGAAGTTCACTTGTAGCCCCTTGGAGTCCTTGTAGCCCCTTGAAGTTCACTTGTAGCCCCTTGGAGTCCTTGTAGTCCCTTGGAGTCCTTATAGCCCCTTGGAGTCCGTGTAGCCCTTGAGTCTTTGTAGCCCCTTGGAGTCCTTGTACCCCTTGAGTCCTTGTAGCCCCTTGGAGTCATTGTAGCCCCTTGTAGTCCCTTGGAGTTCACTTGTAGCCCCTTGGAGTTCTTGTAACCTCTTGGAGTCCTTGTAACCCCTTGAAGTTCACTTGGAGTCCTTGTAGCCCCTTGGAGTCCTTTTAGCTCCTTGGAGTTCACTTGTAGCCCCTTGAAGTTCACTTGTAGCCCCTTGGAGTCCTTGTAGCCCCTTGGAGTCCTAATAGCCCCGTGGAGTCCTTGTAGCCCCTTGTAGCCCCGTGGAGTCCTTGTAGCCCCTTGTAGCTCCGTGGAGTCCTTGTAGCCCCTTGTAGCCCCGTGGAGTCCTTGTAGCCCCGTGGAGTCCTTGTAGCCCCTTGTAGCCCCGTGGAGTCCTTGTAGCCTCTAGGAGTTATTGTAGCCTCATGATATACTCTTTGTCCTTAAGCTGACTATTGGCTCCTGCAGGTCATGTGAGAGAGAGAGAGAGAGAGAGAGAGAGAGAGAGAGAGAGACCTGTAATCCTCTTATACATATGACTACGTGTGCGTGCGTGTGTGTGTGCGTGTGTGCGTGCGTGTGTGTGTGTGCGTGTGTACGTGTGTGTGTGTGCGTGCGTGCGTGCGTGCGTGTGTGCGTGCGTGCGTGTGTGTGTGTGTGTCTTTTTATAGACTTGACTTTGTTCGTGTATAGTGAAAACCTCCCTATAACGGATTTACCTCTGTAATCCGTTAAGTGGGGGATTTCCACACACAACGGATCCTCGATATAATGGACTTTCATCTGTGTGTAGTTCGTTATATGGAGGTTTAACAGCTAACGGACCCTCGATATAATGGACTTTCATCTGTGTGTAGTTCGTTATATGGAGGTTTAACAGCTAACGGACCCTCGATATAACGGATTTTCACCTCTTTATAGTTCGTTAGATGGAGGTTTAACAGCTAACGGACCCTCGATATAACGGATTTTCACCTCTTTATAGTTCGTTAGATGGAGGTTTAACAGCTAACGGACCCTCGATATAACGGATTTTCACCTCTTTATAGTTCGTTAGATGGAGGTTTAACAGCTAACGGACCCTCGATATAACGGACTTTCACCTCTTTATAGTTCGTTAGATGGAGGTTTAACAGATAACGGACCCTCGATATAACGGACTTTCACCTCTTTATAGTTCGTTAGATGGAGGTTTAACAGATAACGGACCCTCGATATAACGGACTTTCACCTCTTTATAGTTCGTTAGATGGAGGTTTAACAGCTAACGGACCCTCGATATAACGGACTTTCACCTCTTTATAGTTCGTTAGATGGAGGTTTAACAGCTAACGGACCCTCGATATAACGGATTTTCACCTCTTTATAGTTCGTTAGATGGAGGTTTAACAGCTAACGGACCCTCGATATAACGGATTTTCACCTCTTTATAGTTCGTTAGATGGAGGTTTAACAGCTAACGGACCCTCGATATAACGGATTTTCACCTCTTTATAGTTCGTTAGATGGAGGTTTAACAGATAACGGACCCTCGATATAACGGATTTTCACCTCTTTATAGTTCGTTAGATGGAGGTTTAACAGATAACGGACCCTCGATATAACGGACTTTCACCTCTTTATAGTTCGTTAGATGGAGGTTTAACAGATAACGGACCCTCGATATATCGGACTTTTCTTCATATAGTCCGTTAAATGGAGGTTTCATTGTATTTATATAAAACTGGGGTATATAGGATTTATTTACAGGGATTTATAGATGGAGGGGGAAAGTTAATCCGGGTTCATGGGGATTTATTTCTCATTTGGCGAGCAGTGAAATCCGTCTGCACTCTATTCATTTGTCTGCGATTTAACTTCTACAGTGGGGGGGGGGGAGGGAGGGGGGTGGAGGGGGAGGTAGGGGGGTGGAGGGGGATTACAGTGTTAGGATTTATGTGGGATTTACATAATGTCTACTGTTGGGATTTATCTTCTACAGTGTGGTGGTAATCCCTTGAGTACGACGCCAGCCCCCCGAGTACGATGAATTAACCCCTTGAGTACAAATTACTTAACCCCTATCGCAGTATAACCCAACCCCACTCAACCCAACCCCACCCCACCCCAGCCCCACCCCAACCCCACCCCACCCCAACCCCACCCCACCCCACCCAACCTAACCCAACCCCACCCCACCCCAACCCCACCCCACCCCACCCCACCCAACCTAACCCAACCCAATCCCACCCAACCCCACCCCACCCCACCCAACCTAACCCAACACAACCCAACCCAACCCCACCCCACCTAACCCCACCCCACCCCACCCCACCCCACCCAACCCCACCCCACCCAACCCCACCCAACCGAACCCAACCCCACCCAACCGAACCCAACCCCACCCAACCAAATCCAACCCCACCCAACCCCACCCAACCAAATCCAACCCCACCCAACCCCACCCAACCAAATCCAACCCCACCCGACCCAACCCCACCCAACCCCACCCAACCTAACCCAACACAACCAAATCCAACCCCACCCAACTGAACCCAACCCCACCCAACCGAACCCAATCCAACCCCACCCAACCCAACCCAACCCCACCCAACCGAACCCAACCCCACCCAACCGAACCCAACCCCACCCAACCCTACCCCACCCAACCCTACCCCACCCCACCCAACCCTACCCCACCCCTACCCCACCCCACCCCACCTGTCAGCTCGACGTATTCACTCAGGGTGTCAGAGATCACAGGACCTTGTAAACAGAGGGTCGAGTGATGTGATTGGCGGAGGAAACACACATGTCGAGACGTGTTAACCCAGCTGGCGCCACCAACAGGTCGATGTGTGTGTGTGTGTGTGTGTGTGTGGCCTACAGGGTCTCGTCGACACTGGTGGAATGTGGTGGTGGAGGGGTGCTGTTTGTGGTGGTGGTGGAAGGATGGTGGCAGTGGTGGTAGTGGTGGTGGAAGGATGGTGGTAGTAGTGGTGGAAGGATGGTGGTAGTGGTGGTAGAAGGATGGTGGTAGTGGTGGTGGAAGGATGGTGGTAGTGGTGGTAGAAGGATGGTGGTAGTGGTGGTAGAAGGATGGTGGTAGTGGTGGTGGAAGGATGGTGGTAATGGTGGTGGAAGGATGGTGGTAGTGGTGGTAGTAGAGGTTGAGGAACAGGTGGTAGACACTGCTGTTGTATGTTCAGTGTTATTAATACAGTAATAACTCTCTCTCTCTCTCTCTCTCTCTC
Organism: Homarus gammarus; assembly: GCA_958450375.1. NCBI lineage: Eukaryota > Metazoa > Arthropoda > Malacostraca > Decapoda > Nephropidae > Homarus > Homarus gammarus. Next base: position 1,735,219 of record CAUDMG010000336.1, read on the forward strand.
TCTCTCTCTCTCTCTCTCTCTCTCTCTCTCTCTCTCTCTCTCTCACACACGTCTGGGGAACTAGATTTATCAGGGTGAAGGATGACATGCTGTTCTACCCCCATACTGAGTCCTGAATCCCTTGAGTACGATGTGTTGTTATCTTGAGTGCTGTATCATCGTACTCAAGGGAATAGATCGTTGTATTCAGAGGATTTATACACTGTACTGAGGGGGGGGGGGGTTATGTCCTCGTACTCAAGGGTTTAAGTTTTTGTACTCATTGGTTTAAGTTCTTGTACTCAAGGGTTTAAGTTTTCGTACTCAAGGGTTTAAGTTCTTGTACTCAAGGATTTAAGTTTTCGTACTCAGTGGTTTAAGTTCTCGTACTCAGTGGTTTAATTTTCGTACTCATGGGTTTAAGTTCTCGTACTCAGTGTTTAAGTTCTCGTACTCATCAGGAAATCTTGGAGAGCCATTATCACGCAAACTGCATCATCATCTGCTGAGGTCAATGCGTGTGTCTGTCTGCTGAGGTCAATGCGTGTGTCTGTCTGCTGAGGTCAATGCGTGTGTCTGTCTGCTGAGGTCAATACGTGTGTCTGTCTGCTGAGGTCAATACGTGTGTCGGTCTGCTGAGGTCAATAAGTGTGTCGGTCTGCTGAGGTCAATACGTGTGTCGGTCTGCTGAGGTCAATAAGTGTGTCGGTCTGCTGAGGTCAATACGTGTGTCGGTCTGCTGAGGTCAATAAGTGTGTCTGTCTGCTGAGGTCAATAAGTGTGTCTGTCTGCTGAGGTCAATGCGTGTGTCTGTCTGCTGAGGTCAATAAGTGTGTCTGTCTGCTGAGGTCAATAAGTGTGTCTGTCTGCTGAGGTCAATAAGTGTGTCTGTCTGCTGAGGTCAATACGTGTGTCTGTCTGCTGAGGTCAATACGTGTGTCTGTCTGCTGAGGTCAATACGTGTGTCGGTCTGCTGAGGTCAATACGTGTGTCTGTCTGCTGAGGTCAATCATCATCACCACCATCATCACCATCATCATCACCACCATCACCACCATCATCATCACCATCATCACCACCATCATCACCACCATCATCATCATCACCATCATCACCATCATCATCACCACCATCATCACCACCACCACCACCACCACCACCATCACCACCATCATCATCACCACCACCATCACCACCATCACCATCACCACCATCACCACCATCATCATCACCACCACCACCACCACCATCATCATCACCACCACCATCATCACCACCATCATCACCACCACCATCACCACCACCATCACCACCATCATCACCACCATCACCACCATCATCATCACCACCATCATCATCACCACCACCATCATCATCACCACCATCATCATCACCATCATCACCACCATCATCACCACCATCATCACCATCATCACCATCATCATCACCACCACCACCATCACATCACCACCATCACCACCATCATCATCACCATCACCATCATCATTATCATTACCTTTTATAATTTAGTCAACCTTTGTATAGACTAAGGGTTATTGACCTGCCCTTGTCGTATGTGGGTTTAGCTTCCAGAACCCTCGAGTTTGTATGGCCAGTTAAACAGATAGATAGATAGATAGATCGATAGATAGATAGATAGATAGATAGATAGATAGATAGTGTGGTTAAAATGTTACTTTGTGCCGTTGTTTGTTTTTACGATGTTAATTAATTTTTCAAGACCTCGCTTAACCTTTCCTGATGTTAATTAATTTTTCATGATGTTACTTAATTTTTTTATAATGTTACTTAACGTGTTGATAATTTTAACTTTGGATGTTCCTTAATGTTAACTTTACGTGTTTCGTGATGTTAACTTACGTGTTTCGTGATGTTAACTGACGTGTTTCGTGATGTTAACTGACGTGTTTCATGATGTTAACTTACGTGTTTCATGATGTTAACTTACGTGTTTCATGATGTTAACTTACGTGTTTCGTGATGTTAACTTACGTGTTTCGTGATGTTAACTTACGTGTTTCATGATGTTTTCTTACGTGCTTCATGATGTTAACTTACGTGTTTCATGATGTTAACTTACGTGTTTCATGATGTTAACTTACGTGTTTCATGATGTTAACTTACGTGTTTCATGATGTTAACTTACGTGTTTCATGATGTTAACTTACGTGTTTCATGATGTTAACTTACATGTATATGATGTTAACTGACGTGTTTCATGATGTTAACTTACGTGCTTCATGATGTTCACTTACGTGTTTCATGATGTTAACTTACGTGTTTCATGATGTTAACTTACGTGTTTCATGATGTTAACTTACATGTATATGATGTTAACTGACGTGTTTCATGATGTTAACTGACGTGTTTCATGATGTTAACTTACGTGCTTCATGATGTTAACTTACGTGTTTCATGATGTTAACTTACGTGTTTCATGATGTTAACTTACGTGTTTCATGATGTTAACTGACGTGTTTCATGATGTTAACTTACATGTATATGATGTTAACTGTCGATTTTCGTGGATATCTTTTCAAATCGGTTTCACTTAAGTATTATCTATTCAGTGTTGCTCTTTAATATTAATTTTGTGTAAAGTGCAACCAATAGAACTGTGGTCAAGCAGTTTATGGTCTATTTACTGTGCACATATACTAGTTAACTGTGCACATATACTAGTTAACTGTGCACATATACTAGTTAACTGTGCACATATGCTAGTTAACTGTGCACATATACTAGTTAACTGTGCACCTATACTAGTTAAGTGTGCACATATACTAGTTAACTGTGCACATATACTAGTTAACTGTGCACATATACTAGTTAACTATGCACATATGCTAGTTAACTGTGCACATATACTAGTTAACTGTGCACATATACTAGTTAACTGTGCACATATACTAGTTAACTGTGCACATATTAGGTCTTTATTAAGGATTCTTTATTCGCTTGATTTAATTTATCCGTTCATTATGTAACCTGCACACGTATAATGGTAATCTCTTATTGTTGAATGTTTCGTGGTGTATAATTCCAAACCTTTACTCCAGAACTGTTGTGTTAAAATAAGAGACCTGTGATTGAACCCTTAAGCCACAATTTAACCCTTATTCGTGTTTGTTAGTTTTGCTGTTAATATTTTTTCTCGTGTATTGACGTAATGTTAATTTTAAGTGGTATATATTAAGAGTAGGTTGTGCTGAGTAGATAATTTTTTTTTAATGTTGTGTTATATGGGACCTCATTATTATATTCATCTTTAATGTAATTGATGTTAACTTAAGTGTTCCACGATGTTAACTTAAGTATATGATGATGTTAACTTTAGTATACGATGATGTTAACTTAAGTGTTCCACGATGTTGACTTAGGTGTTCCATAATGTTAACTTGTTCTCTGTGTTGCAGCAGTACGTTAACCCTGAGAACCTCGCTGCTGAACTTGAGCGTGAACTGTTAGCCCTCAAGCTTCATGTGGCCCGCTCACACGCCCTCCTTCACCACTACCAGGTGAGTGTGTGTGTGTGTTACTCTATAAACACCAACATCAAGAGACTCTGTAAACACCAACATCAAGGGACTCTGTAAACACCAACATCAAGGGACTCTGTAAACACAAACGTCAAGGGACTCTGTAAACACAAACATCAAGGGACTCTGTAAACACAAACGTCAAGGGACTCTGTAAACACAAACATCAAGGGACTCTGTAAACACAAACATCAAGGGACTCTGTAAACACAAACATCAAGGGACTCTGTAAACACAAACATCAAGGGACTCTGTAAACACAAGCATCAAGGGACTCTGTAAACACCAACATCAAGGGACTCTGTAAACACAAACATCAAGGGACTCTGTAAACACCAACATCAAGAGACTTTGTAAACACCAACATCAAGGGACTCTGTAAACACAAACATCAAGGGACTCTGTAAACACCAACATCAAGGGACTCTGTAAACACAAACATCAAGGGACTCTGTAAACACCAACATCAAGAGACTTTGTAAACACCAACATCAAGGAAATGTATAGACAAGGGCATCAAGGGACTTTATAAACACCTTTTTACATCCTGGAGCCAATAAGGTGACCCGGTTCCCCCAGGTAAGAGGTCGCCAGGTATTCTAATTAAGTCACATCTAATACAAAAGAATCTCGCTATTGATGGCTTTACCCTCCTCCCCTCCCCTCACCCTCTAATTAATTCTCCAGTAACTAATTACTTAACCAGCCTCAGGCCTATTAATTACAAGCTATGTATCGTAATTAGAGTTTGAGGAATTGTGAAAGGCTTAGTCCTTCGTCGTCCGTGTAATTGATATACGTACCTGTGTCAGTGTGTTTTTGTATTATATAAGATCATGTCTAATGAGGGTGTACGCTATTTAATCCACTTATATATTTTAGCTCTACGAAATATTATATAACTCACAGGGGGAAAAATACCATCATATGTGAACTGTACGAAATGGCATAGAGAACGGAGATTAATGGAAAACGAAAAGTTAATAGAAATATCCACGTGTTGTTAAGATCCCGGTGAGAACTCTTAACCCAATCACTCGGTGCAATGAATCAGGGAAATCTGTCTACCCAATCACAGGCTGTCCTTGGTATAATGTCAAAAACTGTTCAGCCAATCACGACGAATCTAGGAAAACTATCTACCCAAATCACAGGCTATTCTTGGTTAGGTTAGGTTTAGTGTAATTAACTGTTCAGCCAATCACGACAAATTGGAGAAAACTATCTACCCAATCACAGGCTGCCCTTGGTTAGATTAGATTAGATTTCGTGTCAAGAACTGTTTTAGCCAATCACGACGAATCTGGGAAAAGTATCTACCCAATCACAGGCTGTCCTTGGTAAAATGTCAAGAACTGTTTTGCCAATCAGGACGCTTGAAGCTCTTCTCTTCCACTTGACCAGGACTGAAGACTCGTGTTAGAGCCTCGAGTCTCATCATTAGCGGCGAGAGATGTGAGAGGAATCTGATGTCGTGGGGGTGGGGGGGGGAGGGGGAGGGGGGGTTTGTAATTACTCTTTAACTAGAACGACGAAAAGCTAGCAGTGGTGCGGGTACGTTTTGAAAGCACTCTAGCGGACTGATTGTGTTTTGAAAGCACTCAAAGCAGATGGAGTGCGTTCTGATAGTGCTTGTGAGAGTTGGGTGCGTTCTGGGAGTGCTTGTGACAGTAGGGTACGTTCTGGCAGTGCTTTTGACAGTAGGGTGCGTTCTGACACTGCTTGTGACAGTAGGGTACGTTCTGGGAGTGCTTTTGACAGTAGGATGCGTTCTAACACTGCTTGTGACAGTAGTGTACGTTCTGGGAGTGCTTTTAACAGTAGGGTGCGTTCTGGGAGGGCCTGTGACAGTAGGGTGCGTTCTGACACTGCTTGTGACAGTAGGGCACGTTCTGGGAGTGCTTTTGACAGTAGGGTTCGTTCTGAGAGTGCTTGTGAGAGTGGGTGCGGTCTGCAAGTACTCCTAAGGGCTGGGTTAGTCTGGAATAGAAGTTTAAGATTTAGAATACTGTCCTAGACTTTTGACTGTAGTGAGTTGGAGTACAGTATTATGCCGTCTAATGTTTACTTTGATTTTGAATTTGATTTTGAATTGTCTATTATTGCTTTTGATTTTAATTATTACAGTATTACTTTATCTGTTAACTAATTGCCTGTAGCATTACTTTTGGTTTAAATTAGTTCTGTTTTGCTATTTAATTAATAATAGTTTTGCCATTTAATTAATTCATACTATTTAACCATTTAACAAAGTAATATTCATCTACCTTTTGGGTGATTAAATTTGTTGGCTATTTAACTAATTATTATTACCCACTGTCTTACCTAATTAATACTACTTTGCCTCTGAACTAATTAATACTACTTTGCCTTTGAACTTATCATTAGTACTTTGCTGTTTAAAATTTTGCTGCAAAGTTTTAATAAATTTCTTGTTTTATCAGAGTTCAAGTTTATATGGCAGCAGGAGTGAGGTATCAACGCCTCCCGTCTCTGGCCCTCATCATGGACAAGGTGAGTACAGTACACTCTCTGTGTTCATATTTTCAGCGTTTATGTGACGTGGAAAGGTACAGGTATCTGGCGTTGATTATTTTAGCGTTTTGTGGCGTTGGAAAGTACCTTATTTAACCATTTCAGTGTATTATGGCGTTGGAAAGTACTGTACCTTATTTAACCTTTCCAGTGATTTATAGGTTGGAAAGTACCTTATGTAACCCTTCTAATGCTTTATGGCGTTGGAAAGTGCCCATTTTCAACTGAGTTCTAATCCTAGGGGACTTTGGCTGGTGGGTGAGTGGTTGTTATCTGGGATTAGCACGTGGCTGGCACCCGGTTCGAACCCCTTGACGAGAGGAGTATTTCCGCATTTGATCTCCTAATTAGTTCAGGGTTAATTGATGCGATAATTAGGTTGGAATTAACTCTGATTGGGGCTATTTGCATTGTTATAGAGGGAGAGGGATTTCCTTCCTTCCTTCCTTCCTCCATCCCTCATTCGCTCCCTCCTTCCTTCCCTCCATCCCTCATTCCCTCCTCCCTCACCTCCCACCATCCTTCCTTCCTTCCCTCCACCCCTCATTTCCCCCTCCTTCCCTCTATCCCTCATTCCATCCTCCTTCTCTTCCCTCCATGCTCCCTCCCTTCCCTCCCCCCTTCCCTTTCCCCTTCACTCCATCCCTCATTCTCTTCCCTCCATCCCTTCCTCCCCTCCAGTAACCAATAATTAACCTGGCTCACCATTCATCAGGACACTCACCTGTTGAAACTTTTGTTACCTGTAATTAGTGTTAATGAGTTAAGTTCACTACCAATTCATACTGCTGTAGGACTTTTATTTAACGTGAGTGAATATTTAGATATATTTTATATATTGATTCGTCGTTTAACAACCCTGGTAGCTGAAGCACGTTTTAAAATGAATAAATAATGCAAGAATAAGTAAAAAAAAACAATGAAAAGAAAAAATTAAATAAATTGTGTTTGAAGTAGAATAGAGAATTATTTCCAATATGTATAAAAGGATAGAACAAGTCAAATCCTAAAAGAATGGGGTTTATCAGAGAGGCAGACAGAGGAGAGTGGCTGTAGTTGGCACTTGAAAATCCAGCAGCAGTATTGTTTAAAGACGACCCAACACAATATACTGTAGTCCTGGCGTTATGCTGTGCTGTGCTGTGCTGTACTGTGCTGTAAGTTCATATACAAAATCATAACATATAAGGGAGTCTGATATATGAATAAATTAGACCAGTTGTAAAAAAAAACTATAATGGAAAAATGTAAAATTGAAAAGAATAAAAAACAGCGCGGTGTTTTTTATTTCCCGTTAACCTGTGTGTGTGAGGTATGATTTTTACAGCCTTTTTTTTTTGGTATGTTTTTATATTTGTTTTTATTTTATTTTTATGGAGAATTTGGGATTTTTTTTTTTTTTTTAGGTTTTATTAAATGAAGGAAAATTTAATTATGTTTGTTGCCTAAAGTAGAAGATTATTATTTATTATTATTTGTTTATTTTTTTGTTAGTTAACGTAAAGTGGAAACAAATGGCGTTAAGTTTTGTGTTAAAGAGTTGATGTAATGTTAATAGTACTAATGTTGAGGGTAAGAGTGTGTTAAGGTGGTGGTAAGGTTGAGTTAAAATGGTGTTGAGAGTGTGTTAAGGTGGTGGTAAGGTTGAGTTAAAATGGTGTTGAGAGTGTGTTAAGGTGGTGGTAAGGTTGAGTTAAAATGGTGTTAAGAGTGTGTTAAGGTGGTGGTAAGGTTGAGTTAAAATGGTGTTAAGAGTGTGTTAAGGTGGTGGTAAGGTTGAGTTAAAATGGTGTTGAGAGTGTGTTAAGGTGGTGGTAAGGTTGAGTTAAAATGGTGTTAAGAGTGTGTTAAGGTGGTGGTAAGGTTGAGTTAAAATGGTGTTAAGGTGGTGGTAAGGTTGAGTTAAAATGGTGTTAAGAGTGTGTTAATATGGTGGTAAGGTTGAGTTAAAATGGTGTTAAGGTGGTGGTAAGGTTGAGTTAAAATGGTGTTAAGAGTGTGTTAATATGGTGGTAAGGTTGAGTTAAGAGTGTGTTAAGGTGGTGGTAAGGTTGTGTTGAGAGTGTGTTAATTTGGTGGTAAGGTTGAGTTAAAATGGTGTTAAGGTGGTGGTAAGGTTGTGTTAAGAGTGTGTTAAGGTGGTGGTAAGGTTGTGTTAAGAGTGTGTTAATTTGGTGGTAAGGTTCAGTTAAGAGTGTGTTAATTTGGTGGTAAGGTTGTGTTAAGAGTGTGTTAATTTGGTGGTAAGGTTGAGTTAAAATGGTGTTAAGATGGTGGTAAGGTTGTGTTAAGAGTGTGTTAATTTGGTGGTAAGGTTGAGTTAAAATGGTGTTAAGATGGTGGTAAGGTTGTGTTAAGAGTGTGTTAAGAGTGTGTTAATTTGGTGGTAAGGTTGAGTTAAAATGGTGTTAAGGTGGTGGTAAGGTTGTGTTAAGAGTGTGTTAATTTGGTGGTAAGGTTGTGTTAAGAGTGTGTTAATTTGGTGGTAAGGTTGTGTTAAGAGTGTGTTAATTTGTGTGTATAAAGTTCTGATAAGAGTGTGTTTTAGCTCGTGTTAAGAGTGTGTTAATTTGGTGCTAAGGTTGAGTTAAAATGGTGTTAAGGTGGTGGTAAGGTTGTGTTAAGAGTGTGTTAATTTGGTGCTAAGATGGTACTGAAATTGTTGTGTGTATAAAGTTCTGATAAGAGTGTGTTTTAGCTCGTGTTAAGAGTGTGTTTTAGCTCGTGTTAAGAGTGTGTTAATTTCTGCAAGTTGGCATTGTTCTTCTGTATAGTAGAGAGAGAGAGAGAGAAGTAGAGAGAGAGAGAGAGAGTAGAGAGAGAGAGAGACGTGTAGAGAGAGAGAGAGGTAGAGAAAGAAACTGGTAGAGAGAGAGACGGGTAGCAAGAGACAGGTAGAGTGAGAGAGACTGATAGAGAGAGAGAGAGAGAGAGAGAGACGGGTAGCAAGAGACAGGTAGAGTGAGAGAGACTGATAGAGAGAGAGAGAGAGACTGATAGAGAGATAGAGAGAGAGAGACAGGTGGACTAGTTCTCACGTGGCTTACTGTATGTCTGTCCTGTTGTTTCTCTCTTCATCCTCCTCCTTACCTCTCTCCCCCCCCTCCCCCCTTCCCGTCCTCGTTTTCTCCTTCCCCTCCTCTTCCTCATCCTTATCTCTTTTCAGTTCCCCTCCTCCGCCTCCTCATAACTTCTCTCCTATTCCCCTCCCCTCGCCACCCCCCTCCCCCCCCTCGCCACCCCCCCCCCCTCGCCACCCCTTCCCCCCTTCGCCGCACCCCCTCCCCCCCTCCTCGCCACCCCTCCTCCTCCTCCTAATCTCTCTTCAGTTTAAATCACAGTTCGGAACAGTACTTCAGCAGGCTTCTGTAGGGATTAGATAGCAATAATCTCTCTCTCTCTCTCTCTCTCTCTCTCTCTCGACCAGGTACTGTAGATGTCCCTCAACACAAAAGCAATACGTACAGTCCCCTTCACTAGTGCGTTTACAGGGGCTCGTCAGGTTCTGTGCAGTGTGGCAGCGCTGTGTTTGTTTACATTCGACAGAAGGAAACTTACAGTAGTAAACGTAGAATGAAATTAAACGATAATAAAACAAATACTTCAATGATAATGATTTGTTGAATGATTATTATTATGAAGAGCCCCTGTAAACGCACTAGTGAAGGGGACTGTGGCATGTTTATATGAAGAGCCCCTGTAAACGCACTAGTGAAGGGGACTGTGGCACCCTTGTGATCCGTGTGTGGCGTGTTCTCCTGCAGCTCGACTTTAACAGTAATCCGCAGGGTGTGCTGACTTAACATGCTACAACCAACATCAGTTCATGACATGTTGTCTGGGCGGTCGAGGGCGAATTGTTGGGGCGGTCGAGGGCGAATTGTTGGGGCGGTCGAGGGCGAATTGTTGGGGCGGTCGAGGGCGAATTGTTGGGGCGGTCGAGTGAGAATTGTTGGGGCGGTCGAGGGCGAATTGTTGGGGCGGTCGAGGGCGAATTGTTGGGGCGGTCGAGTGAGAATTGTTGGGGCGGTCGAGTGAGAATTGTTGGGGCGGTCGAGTGAGAATTGTTGGGGCGGTCGAGTGAGTATTGTTGGGGCTATCGAGTGAGAATTGTTGGGGCGGTCGAGGGCGAATTGTTGGGGCGGTCGAGTGACAAGAATATTTGGGTTGAAGGTATATTAAAAGTGCGGTTACCTGTATTCCCTGTAATTGGGTTTACCTGAATAACTCGATGACAACAAGATTCACTACACGAGTCAGCTGGGTCAAAGGTCAGGGGGTGTGTGTTGGGAGGGGAGAGGAGGGTGTGTTGGCCGGGAGGGGGGTGGGGTGTGTTGGGAGGGGAGAGGAGGGTGTGTTGGCCGGGAGGGGGGGGTGGGGTGTGTTGGACGGGAGGGGAGAGGAGGGTGTGTTGGCCGGGAGGGGAGAGGAGGGTGTGTTGGCCGGGAGGGGGGTGGGGTGTGTTGGCCGGGAGGGGAGAGGAGGGTGTGTTGGCCGGGAGGGGGGTGGGGTGTGTTGGCCGGGAGGGGAGAGGAGGGTGTGTTGGCCGGGAGGGGAGAGGAGGGTGTGTTGGCCGGGAGGGGGGTGGGGTGTGTTGGCCGGGAGGGGAGAGGATGGTGTGTTGGCCGGGAGGGAAGAGGAGGGTGTGTTGGCCGGGAGGGGGGTGGGGTGTGTTGGCCGGGGGGGGAGAGGAGGGTGTGTTGGCCGGGAGGGGAGAGGACGGTGTGTTGGCCGGGAGGGGAGAGGAGGGTGTGTTGGCCGGGAGGGGGGGTGGGGTGTGTTGGCCGGGGGGGAGAGGAGGGTGTGTTGGCCGGGAGGGGGGGGGGGGGGTTGTTTACAGAGGCGTGTCCCTCCATCCCTACAGATCGCCACACCACCAACAGGCCACCACACCCCTACAGGTCACCATGCAGCCCTACAGGTCACCACACACACCTGCAGGCCCTAGACACAGATGGAGTTAAGTAGTGACCAGCCTTCACCTCCCGCCCATTGTATTGTACCTTCATGGCTCGTTGACCCTTAATTCAGATGCAAATTAAAGGGCCGTAGTGTGTGTATGTGTGTGTGTAGTTGAGAGACACACACACACACACACACACGCAAGCTCAAGAGGATAATCGCCCCCCCCCCCCTCCATGTATTCAGAGTAACGATAGCTAGGATGAACAAGGCCACACGGGAGAGTTACGCTGGATTACCTGAAGATTAACCACCCCAGCTTATATCACCTGATTAACCACCCCAGCTTATATCACCTGATTAACCACCCCAGCTTATATCACCTGATTATCCATCCCAGCTTATTTCACCTGATGGTTAACCGCAGCTTATTTTACCTAAAGATTAACCCCCAGCTTATTTCACCTGATTAACCCCCAGCTTATTTCACCTGATGATTAAGTTAGGTGTAGTGAGGTTAGGTTAAGTTTCCGTAATTACAAAAGGTGGCGTTAGGATCCCGTAGGCTTCCGATGTGCTTATGGCATTGGCTCAGGCGAGTGGTTGTTCACAGGAAGACGATTGTTATCGGGTCATCTGAAGAATCTCCACCCCAGCTTATTTCACCTGAAGATTAACCACCCTAACCTAACCTAATCAAACGTAATGTAACCTAATTTAACCTAATCTAATGTACGTAACCTATCCTAACCTAACCTATCACTATCATCCATCAGTCATCATCCTTATCATCATCATTAATAATCATGTTTATGTATGTTCATGTATGTATTGTATGTGTGTGTATGTATTGTATGTGTGTGTGTATGTATTGTATGTGTGTGTATGTATTTTCGTATACATACAGTAGATAAAGGAATGAGAGCCTCTGATATTATTGTATCTTTATAATACATAAATAAATATATATCTATGAATACCTGGGATACATACATGAATACCTGTGAATTATGAGGTAGACAGACAGGTGAGGTGTAAAGGACAGACAGGTGAGGTGTAAAGGACAGACAGGTGAGGTGTAAAGGACAGACAGGTGAGGTGTACAGGACAGACAGGTGAGGTGTACAGGACAGACAGGTGAGGTGTACAAGACAGACAGGTGAGGTGTAAAGGACAGACAGGTGAGGTGTACAGGACAGACAGGTGAGGTGTACAGGACAGACAGGTGAGGTGTACAGGGCAGACAGGTGAGGTGTACAGGACAGACAGGTGAGGTGATTATAGTGACCCCGGTGACCCCTAATGACGTTGATGGTGGCTTATTGGGTGTATAGTCACATTGTTAGTGGTGATTTATGGTGCGGTAAATTGCCAGCTGTGGGAGGGGGTGTGGGGTTAGTGGGTGGGGGTAGGTGATCCTGTCTGTCTGGGGGGCGTGGTGGGTGGGGGAGTGTTTACTGTTGGGGAGGGGGGGTGTGGGACTCTCTCTCTCTCTCTCTCTCTCGATTCGCTGTATTTTATAGTACACATTTCGCTTCCCAAATAGTTTCGTACCCGACGTTCCTCCTGCTGTAGTACCCGACGTTCCTCCTGCTGTAGTACCCGACGTTCCTCCCGCTGTAGTACCCGACGTTCCTCCTGCTGTAGTGCCCGACGTTCCTCCTGCTGTAGTGCCCGACGTTCCTCCTGCTGTAGTGCCCGACGTTCCTCCTGCTGTAGTGCCCGACGTTCCTCCTGCTGTAGTACCCGACGTTCCTCCTGCTGTAGTGCCCGACGTTCCTCCTGCTGTAGTACCCGACGTTCCTCCTGCTGTAGTACCATGGTTTCACCCACGCTAGGTATTGGCAGTGTGTGTGTGTGTGTGTGTGCATTAATAATTACAGCGGGAATTGTGGGCATGAAATTGGGGTCGGAGGTATCACTGGGGGTATAGTCTTATGCCCTGGGACCTACGGGGCATGAAACAGGGGTCTTGATAAAGTTTGCTGGGGTAATTTATGCCCTTGGTCTTGCAGGGCATGAATCTGGGTTAATCTTATGCCCTTGGATCTGAGGGCATAAAACTGTAATCTTGACATGGCATCTTAAGGTATTTCTATTCCCTGGGACTTATGGGGCATGAATCTGGGGTAATCATATGCCCTGAGAATTACGGAGCATTCAAACTGGCAACTTGACATGACATCTTGCGGTATTTCTAAGCCATGTGAACCTAAGGAGCATTAAACTGATATTATTGACGGTTGTAACTGCAGGGTAACTGGGCGGGGTGTAAAGGTGCGTGTGTGAGAGCCATTGTGAGTGGAAATGACTGGTGTATCCGCAGACAGACAGGCAGTAATGAGGCCATTTAGTAGTTGGAGGCACACGTTCCTCATGTGATTAGAGTATCAGGGTCGAATGTAAACACACGAGGTAAATAAAGCGTATGGCTGGTAATGGTGGGGTTGTGGTGGTGGAGAGGGGATGGTGGGGAAGGAATGGTGGTAGTGTTCGTGAAGGGGAGGGAGTTAGTGGTGGTGGTGGTGGTGGCGGAGAGGGGATGGTGGGGAAGGAATGGTGGTAGTGTTCGTGAAGGGGAGGGAGTTAGTGGTGGTGGTGGTGGGGAGGGGATGGTGGGGAAGGAATGGTGGTAGTGTTGGTGAAGGGGAGGATGTTAGTAGTGGTGGTGGTGGTGGAGAGGGGATGGTGGGGAAGGAATGGTGGTAGTGTTGGTGAAGGGGAGGATGTTAGTGGTGGTGGTGGAGAGGGGATGGTGGGGAAGGAATGGTGGTAGTGTTGGTGAAGGGGAGGATGTTAGTGGTGGTGGTGGTGATGGTGTTGTAGGGGGGATTGTGGTGGAGACAAGGCAGTAATGGTGGTTGGAAGGGATAGTGGTAGTGGTGGTGGAGGAAAGGGTGTGATGATGGTGGGGATAGTGGTGGTAGGAAGGGATAGCATTCGTGTGTGCTCAATCATTTTAGGTGATCACGCGCACACACACACACACACACCACACATACACGCACACACATATCACACACACATACCACACACACACACAGGTAAGTCACAGTAGCGACGCACCTTGACAGGAGCTGGGGGCGCAACACGTCTCCTCCCACGTAATAAATTTGCCATAAAACCACAGAACACTAGTGTCTCTCTCTCTCTCTCTCTCTCTCTCTCTCTCTCTCTCTCTCTCTCTCTCTCTCACGCGGCGCTCGCCTTACCCTCCCTCCCTCACCCCCTTTACCCTCCCTCCCTCACCCCCCTTACCCTCCCTTTCTCTTCCTCCCTCACCCCCCCTTCTCTGTCTTAATCTAAGTTAGGCTAGGTTATATTAGGTTAGCCTGCCCTAGGGTATGTTAGGCTTGGTTAGATTATGCTATGTCAGGTAAGGTTAGGTCAGGCTGTGTCAGGTAAGGTTAGGTCAGGCTGTGTCAGGTAAGGTTAGGTCAGGCTGTGTCAGGTAAGGTTAGGTCAGGCTGTGTCAGGTAAGGTTAGGTCAGGCTGTGTCAGGTCAGGCTATGTCAGGTAAGGTTAGGTCAGGCTGTGTCAGGTAAGGTTAGGTCAGGCTGTGTCAGGTAAGGTTAGGTCAAGCTGTGTCAGGTAAGGTTAGGTCAGGCTGTGTCAGGTAAGGTTAGGTCAGGCTGTGTCAGGTAAGGTTAGGTCAGGCTATGTCAGGTAAGGTTAGGTCAGGCTGTGTCAGGTAAGGTTAGGTCAGGCTGTGTCAGGTAAGGTTAGGTCAGGCTGTGTCAGGTAAGGTTAGGTCAGGCTGTGTCAGGTAAGGTTAGGTCAGGCTGTGTCAGGTAAGGTTAGGTCAGGCTAGGCCAGGCTGTGTCAGGTAAGGTTAGGCCAGGCTGTGTCAGGTAATGTTAAACTAGGTCAGGTTAGGTTAGATTAGTATTAGGGTGATTAATCTTAAGGTGCTGTTATTGTCATTACTCAAGCTTGGAGTACGACCTTGAGTAATTGGTGTGTGTGTGTGTGTGTGTGGCGGCAACTGGCACCACCGTCGATCAATAAACACTTCGTCCGTCGTCAGGACCACCACCACCTGCCGAGCTGAGTCGATCAAGGACCCCGTCACCGGTCACGTACTGGTCCGTGAGTCGTCCGTCATCTTGCCCCACCACCTGTAGTTACGCTCTACGCCATAACGAGAGATAATTACAGGGCCACATACCATAAGACGTATATATACTCAAATCAAAGCCGTGTTGGTCTGTGATAACGTTGAGAGGATTGACGTACTACTGGGCAGGAGACCGTATAGATATATCACACTGTACTAAGACTTCGGGACACAAGGGGGCAGCATGGTCAACCTACCCTAACCTAACCTACCCTACCCTAACCTTACCTTCCTTAACCCTAACCTTCCTTAACCTACCCTACCTTGCCCTACCCTACCTTGCCCTACCTTACCTTACCCTACCTTGCCCTACCCTACCCTACCTTGCCCTACCTTACGTTACCCTACCTTACCTTACCCTACCTTACCTTACCTTACCTTACCCTACCCTACCCTACCTTACCTTACCTTACCTTACCCTACCCTACCCTACCTTACCTTACCTTACCTTACCCTACCCTACCCTACCTTACCTTACCCTACCCTACCCTACCCTACCTTACCTTACCTTACCTTACCCTACCCTACCCTACCTTACCTTACCTTACCTTACCCTACCCTACCTTACTTTACCTTACCTTACCCTACCTTACCTTACCTTACCCTACCCTACCCTACCTTACCTTACCTTACCTTACCTTACCCTACCCTACCCTACCTTACCTTACCTTACCTTACCCTACCCTACCTTACCCTACCCTACCGTTCACCTGACGCTGTAATAATGACTCGCCAGGTGTGATTAATGGTCATCATCGTGTAATAATTGACGTAATTAAGAGTAAAACAAATACTGGCCTCGGTGGTTTGGTTAAGTTAGGTTAGGATGGTTGTTAGGTTAGGTTAGGTTAGGTTAGGTTAGTTCAGTTCAAACAGTGCAGCCATGAGTGGTATGACTGTTTTAATGAGATTATTTATTAACTTCTGGGTTGTGACAGGTGGTGCAGGTGGTCTAGAGACAGCTGGTGTAGGTGGACAAGTGACAGCTGGTGTAGGTGGTCAAGGGACAGCTGGTGTAAGGGATGATACAGGTACAGCTGGTGTAGGTGGTGGTACAGAAACAGCTGGTACTAAGTGGTGGTCTTTGAGTAGTTAAAAAATAGTCAAATGTAATTATGGTACTTAGCTAGTAATCAACACTTGTAGTACATAATGAAAATGTGTTTAGTACAATTGAGTACAGGTAACATTCCTGACATGGCTGCAGTGTGTGTGTGTACATATCAGCAGGGTGAGAAACCTAACTTTATGCCTCTAACTAATTTTTTACATGAGGTGGTCGGGTCTTGTACTCAGTGTTTTATGCCTCTTAATGCCTCTATGGCTATTTATGCCTCTGTCTCTTAATCCTTCTTAATACAACTTTATGCCTCTTTACACGTCCTAATGCCTTTATACCTCTTAATATTTGTTTATGCCTCTTAATGCCTTTTTATGCCTGCCACCAAAGTTTACTGAGGGGCCAGGTCGTGTACTCAGTGTTTTATGCCTTTAAATGCCTCCGTTATTGATGTCATTCCCTGCGTCGCCCCAGAAAGGCGTTTTAGCAGAGCCTTGTTAAAACTAGTGCGTGTTGCCTTTATGGAGTTGTGTGATGTTTTACGTAGATAGGAGCCTGTTTGTGCGTGTTTGTGTGTGTGTGTGTTTGTTGTGTGTGTGTGTGTTTGAATCTCGAATCTTTAGTGAATTTGGGGGGATTTGTTTGAGTGTGTCCTTGTGATTACCTTGTCCCATTTTCTCTGTTGACATTATTCCCGTTTTCTCTCTTGACATTATTCCCGTTTTCTTTGTTGACATTATTCCCGTTTTCTTTGTTGACAGTATTCCCGTTTTCTATGTTGACAGTATTCCCGTTTTCTTTGTTGACAGTATTCCCGTTTTCTTTGTTAACAGTATTCCCGTTTTGTGTTGACATTATTCCCATTTTCTTTGTTGACAGTATTCCCGTTTTCTTTGTTGACATTATTCCCGTTTTCTTTGTTGACAGTATTCCCGTTTTCTATGTTGACAGTATTCCCGTTTTCTTTGTTGACAGTATTCCCGTTTTCTTTGTTGACAGTATTCCCGTTTTCTTTGTTTACAGTATTCCCGTTTTGTGTTGACATTATTCCCATTTTCTATGTTAATCTATTTAAATTTTTCCTTTATTTTTTGGACATTTGTTTGTCTATTTATGTAGATTATTAAGTTTTTCTCTATAGATACGTCACACACACACACACCCACACACCCACACACACCTCGTCGCCGCTCACGTTACACCCACTTGTATGAGGCAGGAGAGGTAACTAACACCCTCACCTAGTAGTGTTCTCCTCACGTAGGGTTCCTTCTCCCTCCCTCACCCTCCCTCCTTCTCCTGCATACCAGCCCACCTCAGTCAGCCCGGGTTAGGTGAGGGGGGGGGGGGGTTAGGTACCTCTTTTGTTGGGCCTTTTTTGGGTACGGTCTCTCTCTCTCTCTCTCTCTCTCTCTCTCTCTCTCTCTCATATGCAGGAATTAGGATGGTTTTAGCTCTACAGAATCTCTCTTAACACCAGTGGTATTAATCTTCAATATGAACTCATAATACTGGTAATTAGGTTATTAAAAAAATACTCCTGATTGTGGGAATAAAAATGGTGTAGTTTATACGTTAATGGTATTGTAATTATAAAAAGGATACGATAATAATGTAGAAATAATGAAAATGTGATAATGATTATAATACGGTGATAAGATTGATGATTTAGTAAATGATGATAATGGCCGCTTGGTGATAATGGTGATAAGAATCATCGTGCACTGAATAGTAATGATGACAATGATAATAATAAAGGTATTAATAATTATACTACTACTAATACTAATAAAGATGATAATAGTAATAATAGTAATAATAAACTATCTCAGGACGATACACAGTAAGTCATCATTAGGTCGAGGAGGTTGTAACTAATAGAAGCTTGTCCATACTATGACGTTTGACCTTGACGTGTGACGGATCTTGACCTGTGGAGAGAGAGAGAGAGAGACCTGTGACCTCTGACCTTGATGTGTGACAAAACTTGACCTGGAGAGAGAGAGAGGGAGACCTGTGACCTCTGACCTTGACGTGTGACAAAACTTGACCTGGAGAGAGAGAGAGAGAGGGAGACCTGTGACCTTTGACCTTGACGTGTGATGTATCTTGACCTGTGTAGAGAGAGAAAGACCTGTGACCTTGACGTGTGACGGATATTGACCTGGAGAGAGAGAGAGAGAGACGACCTGTAACCTCTGACCTTGACGTGTAGTATGTATATAAGTATGTCACACGCCAAGGTCAGAGGTCACAGCTCTCTCTCTCTCCAGTGACCTCTGACCTTGACGTGTGACAGATCTTGACCAGACAATGGGATCTTGATGCTTGACACATATGCAGATAATGTGTATTGGTGAAGGTGGTGTAATGGTCCTGTATGTATGTATGTATGTATGTACTGTATGTGTGTATGTATGTATGTATGTATGTATGTGCAAATACCTGTGTATGTTTGTTCTTTTAAGGCATCGACACCTATTTGTATGTCATTGAAATTTCCTGACTGTGTGTGTGTGTGTGTGTGTGTGTGTGTGTAGTGAGGGCAGGTAATGGGGCGCTAGTTCCAACGTGTGGGCAAGACTGACTCAGCGCTCCTCGGCACACTACACCAACCCTCACTCACTCAGTGGCGCTTCGTCTTGCCTAAAGAGTGGACGTCCTCTCCTAGTGCTGGTTCCTGTGTTGTGTTGCCAGGGTGTGCGTCGCCGCCGTTCAGTGCCTGTCGAGTTAACGCCTTCCCTCACCCCCCCCCCCTTCGAGTTAACTTCCTCTCTCATCCCCCCCCCTGGAGATAATCCCCCTTTCGAGTTAACCATCCTTCCTTCATCTCCCCTCCTCCTCGAGTTAACCCCCTTCCCTAACCCCGTCCTCCTCGAGTTAACCCCTTCCCTAACCCCGTCCTCCTCGAGTTAACCCCTTCCCTAACCCCCTCCTCCTCGAGTTAACCCCTTCCCTAACTCCCTCCTCCTCGAGTTAACCCCCTTCCCTCCTCCTCCTCGAGTGAAAATTATTAAAAAAAAAGAAAATTTGCATCAGAAAATATATTCCTTAAGTGAAAAATATATATAGTGAATAATATATATATTTTGATGTGAATGAAACGAAAGAGGATAATATATATATAATTTTACTGGTGAGGTTAAGTGAGCCGTAGGTAAACTTGAGGTGATCAGTGTCGTGTTTACCGTCAGACACCACCTTACTACAGGCATTAGCCACATTGAAGGTATTTATTATATTTGGTTATTGGTTTACGAGTGACGGGGAGGGGCAGTCGTGTGTTACCTGGTGATGATTGGTGACAGGTGGTGATTCTCTTTCTCTCTCTCTCTCTGTTAAAATGGCAGATGGTTAAGTAAGGAGCAGTTATGTAATGATGCAGAAAATTACAGATAATTTTTATTCTTTGGGCTGTAATCATGAACACTTATTTCATTGTGTATTGAAAGAATTTTGGTTACAGTGGCAAAGTGAAGTGAGGAACGCTACTGTAATGATATGTATTATGTGACGATGGAGTTTGCAGTATTTTTGCTGTATTAATGAACTTATTTAATTATTTATTGAGAATTTGGTTTCGGTTTTGGTTACAGTGAGGAGCGATACTGTAATGTTATTCTGTATTATGTAACGATGGCGTTTGTAATTTTTTCCTGTATTAATGAATTGATCTCTTGGTGGGTACAAAAAATTACATTAGTCATACTTAATTTAATATATAACTCAGTACTGTTATGGTGTTTGTATTTTGTAATGTTAGTTCTGTAATTGGTTAAGTTAATCAGATTACAGTGGGGCATGTATTTGAGGGTACAGTGGGGCATGTATTTGAGGGTACAGTGGATATGTATTTGGGATTCGTGTCAGTGTTGGGAGTAACTTTGTATTTTCAGTAAACATTTAAACATTTATGGTCGTCCAAATTGATGTTTTTATTAAGTGTTATTATGGTTAACATTTGTGGTAAATAACCTTAATGTTTATTGATATTATTAGATAAACATATAGTTGTTATAGTAACATTTAGTGTGTGTGTGTGTGTCAGATTAACATTGGTGCCATAACATTAAGTAAATTTAACATCGGTGTCTGGGACTAGTTGAGAGGTGTTTGAAAGTCACATGTTGAAGCAGTTAAACATACTTGACAGGTGTTGATTGGATGGCATATTAGACAGGTGTTAATGGGATGGCATACTTGGCAGGTGGCAGATTAGACAGGTGTGAATTGGATGGCATATTTGACAGGTGTTTATGGGTTAACATACTCGACAGGTGTTTTGAGTGGTGTGTTTAATCATAGAAACATATGTTCGTTAGGTTGGTCGATAGATGTTTACAGGAATAATTGACAGGTGTGTGAGTGACATCAGTTGGACGGGTGTTTGCGTGATGCCATCATGTCGGTAACATTTTTTTTTTAATTAATTGACAGGTGATAGTGACGATTGACAGGTGTTAGTGATAATTGATAGGTGATAGTGACAGAGTAGTTAAGACAGGCTTTGGACGGTAGCAAGCAGAGATAAACAGGTGTATCCGGAGTACTAGCGTGTGTGTGTGTGCGAGAGAGAGAGAGAGACGGGACACGTGTTTATATCTCACCAAGGGCAGATAAACCAGGTGGGGCCACTTTCTCTTGACGCCGATTGTCCCACGCCAGACACACACACACACACACACACACTGGAGATGAGTTTTTAATTGACCCTACCCTACCTTACCCAACCTCACCTCACCTCACCCAACCCTACCCTACCTTACCCAACCTCACCTAACCCTACCCTACCCTACCCTACCTTACCCAACCTCACCTAACCCTACCCTACCCTACCTTACCCTAACCTCACCCTACCTTACCCTACCCTACCTTACCCTACCTTACCCAACCTCACCTAACCCTACCCTACCCTACCTTACCCAACCTCACCTAACCCTACCCTACCCTACCCAACCTCACCTAACCTCACCCTACCTTACCCTACCCTACCTTACCCAACCTCACCTAACCCTACCCTACCCTACCTTACCCAACCTCACCTAACCCTACCCTACCTTACCCAACCTTACCCAACCTCACCTAACCCTACCTTACCCAACCTTACCCAACCTCACCTAACCTCACCCTACCTTACCCTACCCTACCTTACCCTACCCTACCTTACCCAACCTCACCTAACCCTACCCTACCTTACCCAACCTCACCTAACCCTACCTTACCCAACCTCACCTAACCCTACCTTACCCAACCTCACCTAACCCTACCCTACCTTACCCAACCTCACCCAACCCTACCCTACCTGACCCAAGTAAATTTCAGAGACGAAAACTTTATAGAATTTCGTCTTTATTAAATATTTAGACTATATTTTGTTCTTATACAGAGAAAACTCTTAGTTATAACGACTATAGGGAGATATAGGAAGAACTATAGTCTCATTATAGTAACCAAAAACTCCTATAGTGTTGGTTACTATATTTTTCTCCCAGAATTTAAAGGGAAAAATTTGACAGTATTTTTTCCTTTGATTCTCGCTGGAATTTAATGCTATCGACCTGGAGTTCAGCATAGCGTGACGGCGTGAATTGGCGAGGGTCTTACATGGTGCAATTGGTTTAGGTAATCTTGGTGAGTACGATTCCTTGTCTCTTGAGTACTGTGAGTGAGAGATTTTGATCCCTTGAGTACGATACCGTGTCTCTTGAGTACTGTGAGTGAAAGATTTTGACCCTTTGAGTACGATGCCTTCCTCTTGAGTACAGTGTTTGAAAGATTTTGACCCCTTGAGTACGGTGCCTTCCTCTTGAGTACAGTGTTTGAAAGATTTTGACCCCTTGAGTACGGTGCCTTCCTCTTGAGTACAGTGACTTAACCCAGTTAGTGGGATCCGTACTTGCATAAACTGTCAATATTTACGACTGAAACTGTGTATGACTGTAACTTAACTGGCCCACTTACCTCACCTCTTCAGTCTCTCATGGGTGTTAAGGCTACCAGGGTTTATTATGTACCGTTCACTCTGTTTTTGTTTTATGGGAGTGGCGCAAGTATCGTGTGTGGAAAGTGACGGACGGGAAAGTGACAAGAAAGTGCCCAGACTATAAGAAGAAATGTCCACGCGTGTTTCTCTCTTCTCTTTTCTCTATCTCTATCTCTATTTAGGTTAAGAACATAAGAACATAAGGAGTCTGCAATAGGCCGGTTGGTCTGTGCATGGCAGCTCCTGTCGAGAGTTACTACCACTCTCTATCATCCATGAATCTATCTAGCCTCCTTTTAAAACTTTCCAGCGTTCCCGCACTTACTACAAAGTTGCTAAGCTTGTTCCACTCGTCCACCACCCTATTTGTGAACCAGTTCCTTCCTATCTCCCTCCTAAACCTAAACTTATCCAACTTAAATCCGTTGCTCCGAGTCCTATCCTGCTCGGATATTATAAGAACTTTATCTATATCCCCTTTATTGATTCCTTTCACCCACTTAAATACTTCTATCACATCTCCCCGCACTCTTCGTCTTTCTAGGGAATGCAAGTTAAGTTTCTTTAACCTATCTTGATATGGAAGGTTTCTAAGTCCCTGAATCATTTTCGTCATTCTTCGCTGCACCGACTCCAGTGAATTTATATCCATTCTATAATAAGGACACCAGAACTGAACCGCTTAATCGAGGTGCGGCCTGACTAGTGTTGCAATAAGACCTCTGCACTCTTGTTAAATTGACGCTTTGTGGGTTAAATTAGTTACGTATTTTTAACATGTGTTAGTTAACGACTCAGGAATGAAGATAGATAGATAGATGGGTAGATATAGATAGATAGATGGATAAAAGATAAATAGATAGATAGACGGGCAAAAGGCCAGATAGATAGATATAGATAAAGCTATAGATGGGCAAAAAGATAGATAGATAGATATAGATAAAGCTATAGATGGACAAAAAGATATACATATGGAAAAATATATATCTAGATGTAATTTTAACACAAACTGATACAAAATCTGAAGACACATACATATCCCAATACACATAAACTGACACATATCTGAGGACACCGGTTCAGGAGGCCCTCCAAGACGTCTTACCACTTAGCGTCTTGGTGTTCTGAGAATCATATTTTATACTTCCTTGGTCGTGTTTACATTACGTCTCCCTGTTTGTTTGTGTTTGTTTTATCTCTTTATGTGTTTGTTTTGCCTCATGTGTTTGTTTTGTCTTCTTTTGTGTTTGTTGTGGTTCCTTATGTGTTTGTTTTGTCTTTTGTGTTTGTTTTGTCTTATTTTGTGTTTGTTTTGTCTTCTTTTGTGTTTGTTTTGTCTTATTTTGTTTGTTTTTCTTATTTTGTGTTTGTTTTGCCTCTTGTGTTTGTACCGTTGTTTATCCTTTTGTTTACTTGTTTGTTTGTAGTGTACCTCTTGTGGCAGGAATCGTATCCGGGGCGTGTGGAGTGGGGGGGGGGGGGGCAGGGGAGGGGGATTGGAGTGGGGAGGAGGGAATGGGAGAATGGAGTGGAGTGGGGAAGATGAAAGGAGAAGAGTGGAGGAAGGTGGGGGTGGAATGGGGAGGGGAGGGGAGGGGGGGGGGAGGAGGGGAGGGTGGCGGGGTGGGAAGGAGAGGAGACGTCCCACCATATATTAACTCTCCTCTTGGCTAGCGGTGTGCACTCTCTCTCTCTCTCTCTCTCTCTCTCTCTCTCTCTCTCTCTCTCTCTCTCTCTCTCTCTCTCTCTCTCTAATGCCAGGTTAGGTTAAGGTAAGTTAGGTTAGGTAAAGTTAGGTTGTGTCTGAGGTTTGGTGAGGTTGTGTCTGAGGTTAGGTTAGGTTAGGTCTGGTTCTACTATTACCAGGTGTGTTATCAGTAGACTCCAAGAAAGCGTCAGCCAGGTATCACGCAGGTAAACACTGGCCAGCAGGTATATGTGGAGGGGAAAACACCCTTAAGTCTGGTGTACTCAAGGACGTTTATTCCGTGCTTTATATCCGAGTGTGTCCTGAATGTCCAAATATTTGTGTCCAAGAGTCGAAGTTGTTGATAAGATAGAGGGCGCTAACTGGTGGTGGTGAGGTCAAGAGGTCGCTAACTGGTGGTGGTGGGGTCTAGAGGTCGCTGGCTGGTGGTGTTGAGGTCAAGAGGTCGCTGGCTGGTGGTGTTGAGGTCAAGAGGTCGTTGGCTGGTGGTGGTGGGGTCTAGAGGTCGCTGGCTGGTGGTGTTGAGGTCAAGAGGTCGCTGGCTGATGGTGGTGGGGTCTAGAGGTCGCTGGCTGGTGGTGGTGGGGTCTAGAGGTCGCTGGCTGGTGGTGGTGGGGTCTAGAGGTCGCTGGCTGGTGGTGTTGAGGTCAAGAGGTCGCTGGCTGGTGGTGGTGGCGGCGAGGTTTAGAGGTCGCTGGCTGGTGTTGGCGAGGTCTGGAGGTCGCTGGTTAGTGTTGATGAGGTCTAGAGGTCACTGGCTGATGGTGGCGAGGTCTAGAGGTCGTTGGCTGATGGTGGCGAGGTCTAGAGGTCGTTGGCTGCTGGTGGCTTCTGTAGATGATAAAACTCCTATTGTTATGTGAAGGTGTTGTGGCTGAGTGGTCACCGGTATACTCAATTCCCGTCCTAAGGGTCACTGGTTCGAGATTTATCCATCTTTCTTTCATCCATCCATCAGCCCTTCCACCCACCCACCCACCCATTGCTCCATCCATCAGCCCCTCCACCCATCCACCCATTGCTCCATCCATCATCCCTTCTATCCATCCACCCACCCAT
Source organism: Homarus gammarus (assembly GCA_958450375.1). Classification (NCBI taxonomy): domain Eukaryota; kingdom Metazoa; phylum Arthropoda; class Malacostraca; order Decapoda; family Nephropidae; genus Homarus; species Homarus gammarus. Next base: position 1,760,122 of record CAUDMG010000336.1, read on the forward strand.
TGCTCCATCCATCAGCCCTTCCATCCATCCACCCACCCATTGCTCCATCCATCAGCCCTTCTATCCATCCACCCATCCATCTCGGTCAATGAACATGGGACCGACACTGGCTGGTAGAAATGAACTAGACACAGTGAGTAGTTTCTTCATCGTCCCTGACCTTTATATACTCAGGCTGGGACTCGCCGCTGGAGGGCTGACTCAACCAGTGCTAAGAATGTGTTTTCCGTCTATCTGTCGTTCGGTCGGTCGGTCTGTCTGTCTGTCTGTTTATCTCTATGTCTCTTTATTCATCTGTGTCCGTCTGCTTATCTCTCTCTCTCTCTCTCTCTCTCTCTCTCTCTATCTCTCTCTCAGGCAGTGGGAAAATAAGTACTGTACGTAGTTGGGAACATTACCACGTACACTAGATCGTTCATGGCTTCACTAAGGACACTTGTATTGGCAGCTGCTGTGGTGGGTGTTGATGTACGTGTTAGATGTTTAATTGGTAGTTGCTTTACTATCATCGTAATAGCTAAGGTCCTTGATGCTAGCTACGTACATCCTAGTTCAGTATAGCAGATTGGTGGAGAATGGATCGTGCGTGTGTGTGTGTGTGAGGACAGTTTTGCTTGCGTGCATGTAAGCTTGCGTGCGTTTTTGTCTTAGCGTGCCTTTGTCTTTGCATGCATAAGTCCTTTACCATTAATAAATTATCCGCTTCTCCGATAAACACACACACACACACACACACATCATTTTCCTCGCTCGTGATTGGTGGATAGGATTCAGCCTTTCATGAACTGCAGTTGGGTCGACTAGGGGGTGGGGGGGGGGGGTGCTCACTTGTAATACTCGAATCGGTGTTCTCTGGTTCAGGAGGCGATTCTCTATCCACTCGGCCGCCGCAGTACTTGTGTTGTAAAGTAATACACGTTAAGAACCTGTACAATACCCATAATACCCTGTACTGTACCCCTATCCCATACCCTCCTCACTGCGTAATGTCTTCTGCTTAGCGTACCTACAATCTATTAACGCTGTATCCACCATCGTTACAGCAGGTGGTGATTGACTGTACCACGCTGTAACCATGTCCCCTCGGCCAGTACAGTATGTGTGTGTGTGTGTGTGTGTGTGTGTGTGTGTGTGTGTGTTGAACTTGGTGATAAAAATGGCTTCACTCGCTGTATCGGTTAATAGTTGAGATTATCTGACGGTGTTGTGACAGCCTGCAGGACATATTGCTCTCTCTCTCTCTCTCTCTCTCTCTCTCTCTCTCTCTCTCTCTCTCTCTCTCTCTCTCTCTCTCTCATCTTTTTATTCGTTCCTCCTCTTCCTCATCCCCCTCTCCATTTCTTCCCCCACTCCTCTGTTACCCCTCGTATCCTCCTCTCCCTCCTCCTCTCTTCCCCCTCTCCTCCCTCCTTCTTATCCAGGGTTATCTATATACCCCATCTGTGAGAGCTCTTGGTGTTGTCGTCTCCCTGTTTCTTCATATTCCTTACTTTCTCTCCTCTTTCTCTCCCTTTCCCTTCTTTTATTATCTTATTCTCTCTTATATCTCGTTTATTCTGTCTTCTGAGTCTTTTGTTTTTCTTTCTTGATTCTTCTCCATTATTCTCTTGTTCTTTGTTTAGTCTCGCTTCTGCTTATTCCTTCATTCGCTTGTTGTTTGATTTTGCTGACTGTTACTTTATTTAGTTTTTTCTTTCTTTCTTTAGCCATATTTTCATCTCCCTCTCTCTTCCTTCTCTTCCTTCTCTTCCTCATTCCTCTTGCACCTAATCACCCTCACGCTTCTCCCACAATCTTCTCCTCTCCTTCATTCTTCTTCTTCTCCCAATCTTCTTAGCACTAATAATAATAATAATGAAAATGACAATAAATAATAATAATAATAATAATAACTAGGAGTAATAATAATAAAAATAACAATAAATAATAATAATAATCCAACAGCTTAAAAACTAATAAATAAATAAATTAAATAAATAAATAAAAGACGAGTCAACTCACCTTCACTAAAAACAAATGAGACCACAAATAATTAACATAAATGAGCCTCGGGGTTTAGAGGTTAAATTGTACCAGTTTAACATTACACAGTTGAGGCGGGCTACTGTGTGTGTGTGTGTGTGTGTGTGTGTACGTACGAGTCATACACTGAAACTTTATTATTATTGTTATTATTCCTAGATATTATTATTATTATTATTATTATTTTTATTATTATTATTGTTATTGCGTATTGGGGCCACAAGGTCCAGGGCCTCCAAATATACAGGTATTGGGGCCACAAGTATTAAGACCTTAGGGGCCTCAATACACTCTTGTAGTCCCGATTTTAAGTGGGTCATGGATTTCAGGCCTTTTATACAGATTTATTGGGGTCAGGTCTTAAGGGCCTAAACTTGGATTTATGTAGGTCCGATTTTTTTTAGATCTCAAATTGATTTTATCTAGGGACAGATTTTTAGGTTCCAAATACGGATTGGTGTAAGTCGTGGCTTTCTGGGGCTCCGATTACCGATTTTTATAGGGCAGAAATTTTAAAGGCGCAAATATATACAGATGAAGTGCGTCGGGAATTTTAGCGTCCCTATTACAGATTTTATGGAGACAGATTTTAAAGGCATCGAATATAGATTATTTGTGGGATCAGATTTAAATGCCCCGATTATAGATTAATGTCCGTAAAGGATTATAGGAACCAGATTATAGATTTTTTTTGTGGGCCGCGGATTTCACGGTGCCATTATACATAGATGTGAGTCGCGCCTTTAAATGCACAAAAGTAATGGTGTTTAGGTGTTCAGGCGCCATCTAGTGTACGCTTATGTGGGTCAGGGTATTAACACCTGTTTGAGCCCCTGAGAGAGGGGTGAGGGGGGAGGGAGGAGGGAGAAGGAGGGAAGAGAGAGAGACAGAAAAGAGGCGGGAGTGAGGGAGAGAAAGAGGGAGGGAGGAAGGAAAAACGAAGGAGAGAGCAAGCAGCAACCCCCCCCCCCCTCCCTCCCACCCTTCGCCAGCCACGACACCAGACACACACACACACACACTAACAAATAAAACCTTTTCGACTGGTGGAGCATGAGACTGGTGGAGCATGAGACTGGTGGAGCATGAAACTGGTGGAGCATGAGACCGGTGGAGCATGAAACTGGTGGAGCATGTGACTGGTGGAGCATGAAACTGGTGGAGCATGTGACTGGTGGAACATGAAATTGGTGGAGCATGAGACTGGTGGAGCATGAAACTGGTGGAGAATGATACTGGTGGAGCATGTGACTGGTGGAACATGACTCTGGTATTACAAGTTGCTGAACGTACAGTTAATGAACCTGATGACATACCATTAATGTAATAGAGGTGAGACGTCGACATTAGTGGGTAGTGGAGCGGTGGAAGGGGTGGAGGTAGGGAGAGGGGGAAGGGTGGAGTGAGGGTGTGGAAGGGGATGATGGTGAGAAAGAAAGGGAAGAAATGGAGGAAAGGAGAAGAGAGTGAGATTAATGAGTTACCTGTCGACCTCCTATAGTTTTACCTCTCACCTGGGCGTTATCTCGTGTGATGTTATAATATTGGAATTAGTTCATTTTATCGCCACACCATCTCGTTAAGTACTGTGCTACGGTGTCCCTCAAGATGTTGTTTAATAATACGGGCGTTAATCTTTAGCGTAGGTGGAAAGGTATTTTACCACATTACTCTACCTGGTGACACGACCTGACTTAACTGATACTATCTCCTACCTGTGAGTCAATTATGTGGGGGGGGGGGGGGGGGTGGGGTGTTACTTTTTGTCGTGGATTAGACGAAAATTGAGGGAGAGAGACAGAAAGTAACCTAGTTAGGAATGTGTTATTATGTGAGAGGTGAACACAGGTTAATTCACCACCCACCTGAGCTTAATAACCCACCAGGTGTTTTAAGATGAAATTAGTCTTATTAACGAGGAAAAGGTAAGTGGTAGGAACAGGTGGGGGGAAGGTGATGCTGCTAATTAGGTAGACGTCAGGTGAAGATGGTGATTATTGTGTTACCTGGTGACCTACTGACCCCGTGTTACATCATCATTCTCCTCATCTCGCCTCACCTCACCTCATGTCATCGCTCCTTACCTCCCCTCACTTCACCTGCCCTCACTTCACTAAAAAGAGACTTGTTGCTGTGATAAAATTAAATAGAAGGTTTAGATGAGGGGGAAAAAATGTGACCACGTGTTGATAAGAGTCCAGTTGTGTGTGTTCTAGTTTATGTTTGGGTGGTGCAGGCGGACGGAGAACTTTCTGGTATATTCTTCTTCCCCCTCTTCCTCTCCTCCGTCTTCTTCTTCTTCCTCCTCTTCCTCTTCTTCTCCTTCTCCGTCTTCTTCTTCTTCTCCGTCTTCTTCTTCTCCGTCTTCTTTTCTTCTTCTTCCTCTTCTTCTCCTCCGTCTTCTTCCTCTTCCTCTCCGTCTTCTTCCTCTTCCTCTCCTTTCTTCTTCTTCTTCTTCTTCTTCTTCTTCTCATTCTCCTTCCCCGTCTTCTTCTTCTTCTTCTTCTTCTTCTTCTTCTTCTTCTTCTTCTCCGTCTTCTTCTTCTTCCTCTTCTTCTCCTCCGTCTTCTTCCTCTTCCTCTCCTTCTTCTTCTTCTTCTTCTTCTCCGTCTTCTTCTTCTTCCTCTTCCTCTCCTCCGTCTTCTTCTTCTTCTCTTCTTCTTCTTCTTCTTCTTCCGTCGTGGAGGATAACGTTGTTTTTATCATTTTAATGTGTGTGTGTGTGCGCGCGCGTGTGTGTGATACTGTGTAGGCGATGATTATGGGGTATACGTGTGTGTACATATGTTAGCGCTGGAATTGAATTAAATGTATGTGTGTGTGTGTGTGTGTGTGTGTGTGTGTGTGTGTGTATTTGTTTGCTTTCGGACCGCCTGTCTGTTTCACTATGTAGGGCATGTTTTAAAAGTTTGTTTGCGTGTCTTTCTGCATTAAATTAGCGAGCCCTGCAACCAGCTAGGAGGCAATAGTGTGGTGGGAGGGTGGTAGGTGGGGAGTGGGGGTGGTAGGAAGGGGGTGGGGGTGGTAGGAATGGAGTGGGGGTGGTAGGAAGGGGGTGGGGTGGTAGGAAGGGGGTGGAGGTAGGTAGGTGTTGGAGGAAAGTAGTGGGGAGAGGGAGGGAGGCAGGTAGATGGAGGGGCGACAGGTAAATAGGTAGGTGATGGAGGGGGGGAGATTTGCAGGTAGATGATGGAGGGAGGGAGGTGGGTGATGGTGAGAGAGAGGGAGGGAGGTGGGTGATGGTGAGAGAGAGGGAGGGAGGTGGGTGATGGTGAGAGAGAGGGAGGGAGATGGGTGATGGTGAGAGAGAGGGAGGGAGGTGGGTGATGGTGAGAGAGAGGGAGGGAGGTGGGTGATGGTGAGAGAGAGGGAGGTGGGTGATGGTGAGAGAGAGGGAGGGAGGTGGGTGATGGTGAGAGAGAGGGAGGGAGGTGGGTGATGGTGAGAGAGAGGGAGGGAGATGGGTGATGGTGAGAGAGAGGGAGGGAGATGGGTGATGGTGAGAGAGAGGGAAGGAGGTGGGTGATGGTGAGAGAGAGGGAGGGAGATGGGTGATGGTGAGAGGGAGGGAGATGGGTGATGGTGAGAGGGAGGGAGATGGGTGATGGTGAGAGGGAGGGAGGGAGGTGGGTGATGGTGAGAGAGAAAGTTGTGTTAGGGAGCACCTTTACATTTCTCAAGGTTCGTGTAAACAGAGGTTGTGCGTGTGTGTGTGTGTGTGTGTGTGTGTGTGTGTGTGTCCACCTGCCCTCTATACACCGCTACATATGGCTGCCTCCCTCCTCGATATCATCCAAGTGTGTGTGTGTGTGTGTCCACCTGCCCTCTATACACCGCTACATATGGCTGCCTCCCTCCTCGATATCATCCAAGTGTGTGTGTGTGGGGTGTGTGTGTGTCCACCTGCCCTCTATACACCGCTACATATGGCTGCCTCCCTCCTCGATATCATCCAAGTGTGTGTGTGTGTGTGGGGTGTGTGTGTGTGTGTGTGTGTGTGTCCACCTGCCCTCTATACACCGCTACATATGGCTGCCTCCCTCCTCGATATCATCCAAGTGTGTGTGTGTGTGTGTGTGTGGTGTGTGTGTGTGTGTGTGTGTGTGTGTCCACCTGCCCTCTATACACCGCTACATATGGCTGCCTCCCTCCTCGATATCATCCAAGTGTGTGTGTGTGTAAGGATTTGATTCCCGTCCACTCTTGAAAGGTGCTTGAGAATGTTTGCTTTCTGTCCGTGCGTGTGAAGTCCGTCTGTCTGTCTATCCATCCGTCCGTCCGTTTGTATTACACTCAACTAAATTTCCGCACTCATTGGCACCGTCTACCCTCGCACTCAACCACTGCTGTTTAATAATAACAACAACAATACTAAAATAATAATAATAATAATAATAAATTCTAATAATCAAATATTAATAATAAAAATAATAATAATAATAATAATAATGACAACAATAACAATAATAATAACAACAATATTTAGACTATTAGACCAACTATAGCCGACTTAAACCACCAGATACGCATAACGTTACGAGAATTAGATAAGACATTACACACACACACACCATCTCTCCTTGGCAGTGGTTTAACCTGGTGTAAACAAACTGCCACATACACCAGCATGAACCGCGCTGATTACAGTCGTTAACGTTAAAATATTATATACTGTACATTTGGCAAGGGTCGTGTGTGTGTGTTTGTGTGGGTGTGTGTGTGTGTGTGTGTGTGTGTGTGTAATAATAATAATAATAATAATAATAATTGACGGTTTATTGAAAAAATTCTGCAGCCCAAAGGCTGAAAATATACATTGGACATAAATGACTTATCACATACATTGGTGGTTTAACAAAAGCCTTCATTAGAGAAAGGTAAAGGAACATACAGTGAACATACAGATTAATGTAGGTGTTGAACAGCAAACACGTAGTGTAGTAACTCCCTCCCAGATGGTGTTAGGAGGAACTCACGTGGTGTAGTAGTTCCCTCAGATGTTGTTATGAGGGACCTGGCGTGGTGTAGTAATTACCTCACAGATGGTGTTATGTGGGACCTGACGTGGTGTAGTAATTACCTCACAGATGGTGTTATGAGGGGCCTCACGTGGTGTAGTAATTCCCTCACAGATGGTGTTATGAGGGACCTCACGTGGTGTAGTAATTACCTCACAGATGGTGTTATGAGGGACCTCACGTGGTGTAGTAATTACCTCACAGATGGTGTTATGAGGGGCCTCACGTGGTGTAGTAACTCCCTCACAGATGGTGTTATGAGGGGCATCACGTGGTGTAGTAATTCCCTCACAGATGGTGTTATGAGGGGCCTGACGTGGTGTAGTAATTCCCTCACAGATGGTGTTATGAGGGACCTCACGTGGTGTAGTAATTCCCTCACAGATGGTGTGATGAGGGACTTGACGTGGTGTAGTAATTCCCTCACAGATGGTGTTATGAGGGACATGTGGTGTAGTAATTACCTCACAGATGGTGTTATGAGGGGCCTCACGTGGTGTAGTAACTCCCTCACAGATGGTGTTATGAGGGGCATCACGTGGTGTAGTAATTCCCTCACAGATGGTGTTATGAGGGGCCTGACGTGGTGTAGTAATTCCCTCACAGATGGTGTTATGAGGGACCTCACGTGGTGTAGTAATTCCCTCACAGATGGTGTGATGAGGGACTTGACGTGGTGTAGTAATTCCCTCACAGATGGTGTTATGAGGGACATGTGGTGTAGTAAATCCCTCACAGATGGTGTTATATGAGTGAGGTTTGGTCCCAGGCCTTCCTATCGTAGACGGATTAACACATCGGTGGTTGTTGTTGGGTCTCGCGGGGGCCGTTATCACTGGGTACCTGGGACCTCACTGTGTGAAGGTTAACTTGGGTGCGACTGTTACTGTTGAGTTGTTCTCACTGACTTAAGCACAGTTCACCACTGTTCACCTCTGTTTAACACTGGTTCCGTTCCTTTCCTAAATGAAATTGTAACTTCTGGCGAGAACTTGTTGATATTCCGGTGGGGAGGAGGGTTCAGGGGAGGGAGTTGGTATGGGCCAACTTAACAGTTGACCTGGCTGCTCTGAGAGGAGCGCCAGGTACGTCTTGACCCTTCGGTGGTAAAGGATGTAGTGTGTGTGTGTGTGTGTGGGAGCATAAAAATAGTTTGTAAATGAAATATAAATAACACAATAGAGAGGATGAGTTAGGTTTGTGTTTGGGAGGTATTACGCTTAAGGGAGGTAGTTCATTTAAAGGGAGGTAGTACATTTAAGGGAGGTAGTACATTTAAAGGGAGGTAGTACACTTAAGGGAGGTATTACATTTAAAGGCTCATAAAGGCAGGAGTTACCTTTAAAGTGTTGTATATAGAGTATTACTTTTAAGAACACCATAACCACAAGAGTTACACAGCTGACCTCAATTCTCAAGCATAGTGGCGGGGCGAACAGTGGCACCATTGTGTTGTGTTGCTTCTCATTTATCACTGTTGGCGGCCGATACTACAAGCAGTGAGCATCAGTGACAAGAAACTCATCAGCGGTGAATATTTTAACGCCCTGGGATTTATCACGGCGACCCGATTAGCGAGATGTTGTGGTGGTAAATACTTCTAGAGACGACTGACTGGTTCGTGGGAGTGTTGGGCAGATTAGGATGGTTTTTTGGGGGCGGACCACACACACACACACACACACACACACACACACGCGCGCGCGCGCGAATTCTATCGTATCCTTCAGCACCCCTTCGAGATACGACTTTGGAAGCGATTGACCACAAGTAGTAAGAGAGAGAGAGAGAGAAGGTGTGATTGCGGTTGAACAAAAAAATTACACCCACGTTTCCAGGCCCCAAATTACATGCAATACACACTTACGATCCATTGAGACTACCCCACCACCTCTTCTGCAATCACCACACTCAATAATAACAATCGGACTAAATCACAACCAGGACCTCTGACCCCCTACGACCCCCCGCTCCCGCCCCCTACCCACCTACCCACTACCCCCATCCACAACCCCCTACTCCAATCCCCCATCCTGTACCCCCACCTCACCACCTCTGACAATGGGGGGGGGGGGGGGTAGGTGTGGGGGAGAGGAATGGCATCGTTCAGTAACTACCCATTAGAGACCAATCACCAGACCGCTAACTACCAGCATCTCTTTAATGGGGGGTAACCTCTAAGATGGCCCTCACCCCCCCCCACCTCACCCCCCCCCATTAGATGTAAGTGGATGAAGAGGAGAAAATTTCCTTCAGTGAGTGAGTTAGTTAGTCAGTTACACACACACACACACCGACACACACACACACACACACCGACACCTTTGATAATTAATTAGGTCTTGGGGTCTATAAACAACAGTGACTCTCTCTCTCTCTCTCTCTCTCTCTCTCTCTCTCTCTCTCTCTCTCTCTCTCTCTCTCTCTCTCTCTCTCTCTCTCTCTCTCTCATCAATTCATATATTTTCTTTTTCTTTTATTATGTAACAAAAAAAAAAAAACATGAAATTTTAACTAGAAAAAAATCGATTGACATAAAACTTAACTTATGGCAAGGCAACTAAGTCTGTGTTGACCTGACTGTGTTGACCTGACTGTGTTGACCTGACTGTGTTGACCTGACTGTGTTGACCTGACTGTGTTGACCTGACTGTGTTGACCTGACTGTGTTGACCTGTCTGTGTTGACCTGACTGTGTTGACCTGACTGTGTTGACCTGTCTGTGTTGACCTGTCTGTGTTGACCTGACTGTGTTGACCTGACTGTGTTGACCTGACTGTGTTGACCTGTCTGTGTTGACCTGACTGTGTTGACCTGACTGTGTTGACCTGTCTGTGTTGACCTGACTGTGTTGACCTGTCTGTGTTGACCTGACTGTGTTGACCTGTCTGTGTTGACCTGACTGTGTTGACCTGTCTGTGTTGACCTGACTGTGTTGATGAGTCTTGCTGATGAATCTGTATATTTAGTTTAACCAAAAATTCGGGTTTGAGATTCTACAAGGAGGTTTGGTTAGGTTTGGTTAGGTTATGCTTGGTTTGGTTAGGTTAGGTTATGCTTGGTTTGGTTAGGTTAGGTTATGCTTGGTTAGGTTAGGTTATGCTTGGTTTGGTTAGGTTATGCTTGGTTTGGTTAGGTTAGGTTTGGTTAGGTTATGCTTGGTTAGGTTTGGTTAGGTTAGGTTAGGTTATGCCTGGTTAGGTTAGGTTATGCTTGGTTTGGTTAGGTTATGCCTGGTTTGGTTAGGTTTGGTTATGCTTTGTTTGGTTAGGTTAAGTTAGGTTAGGTTATGCCTGGTTAGGTTAGGTTATGCCTGGTTTGGTTAGGGTAGGTTATGCCTGGTTTGGTTAGGTTTGGTTAGGTTATGCCTGGTTTGGTTAGGTTTGGTTATGCTTTGTTTGGTTAGGTTAAGTTAGGTTAGGTTATGCCTGGTTTGGTTAGGGTAGGTTATGCCTGGTTTGGTTAGGTTTGGTTAGGTTATGCCTGGTTTGGTTAGGTTTGGTTATGCTTTGTTTGGTTAGGTTAAGTTAGGTTAGGTTATGCTGGTTAGGTTATGCCTGGTTTGTTAGGGTAGGTTATGCCTGGTTTGGTTAGGTTATGCCTGGTTTGGTTAGGTTATGCCTGGTTTGGTTAGGTTAGGTTATGCCTGGTTTAGGTTATGCTTGGTTAGGTTAGGTTATGCTTGGTTTGGTTAGGTTAGGTTATGCTTGGTTAGGTTAGGTTAGGTTATGCCTGGTTTGGTTAGGTTATGCCTGGTTTGGTTAGGTTAGGTTATGCCTGGTTGGGTTAAGTTAGGTTAGGTTATGCTTGGTTTGGTTAGGTTAGGTTATGCTTGGTTTGGTGTGGTTAGGTTAGGTTATGCCTGGTTTGGTTAGGTTAGGTTATGCCTGGTTTGGTTAGGTTATGCTTGGTTTGGTTAGGTTAGGTTATGCCTGGTTTGGTTAGGTTAGGTTATGCCTGGTTTGGTTAGGTTAGGTTATGCCTGGTTTGGTTAGGTTAGGTTATGCTTGGTTAGGTTAGGTTATGCTTGGTTTGGTTTGGTTAGGTTAGGTTATGCTTGGTTTGGTTAGGTTAGGTTAGGTTATGCTTGGTTAGGTTAGGTTATGCTTGGTGTGGTTTGGTTAGGTTATGCTTGGTTAGGTTAGGGCAGGTGGGAGGGAGGAGAGGGGAAGTCCTGATATACTCACTAATGTTGTTACTGTGTATGTGTGAGGGGAGCCAACATGAGCCACCGTGGGAGGAGGAGGCAGAATGGGAGGGTGGTATAAGGAGGAGGAGGCAGAATGGGAGGGTGGTATAAGGAGGAGGAGGAGGAGACATAACGGAAGGGTGGTATAAGGAGGAGGAGGAGACATAACGGAAGGGTGGTATAAGGAGGAGGAGGAGGAGGCATAATGGGAGGGTGCCAACTTACACACACCAGCACAGTTACAGATACAAAACGTTAGACACAGATACAAGTCCAGGAACACACATCTTAAAACACCAACCAAAAGTAGACAAACTCCACAACATGACCTTGAAGATTGACCTCTTGACCTCCCCCAAGTGGAGTGTGACTCACCCACACTCCATGGAGGGCTAACTCGTCATGTTTGTATTCGGGTGAGGCGAGGGAGGGAGGGAGGAAGATGGTGGAGGGAGGGAGGGAAGATGGGTAAGTGGTGGAGGGAGGGAGGGTAGGTAGATGGTGGAGGGAGGGAAGATGGGGTAAGTGGTGGAGGGAGGGAGGGTAGGTAGGTAGGTAGGTAGATGGTAGAGGGAGGGAGGGTAGGTTGGTAGATGGTAGAGGGAGGGAGGGAGGGAAATTCGTACCTACAGGTAAAGGAGCAGCTATGCAAATTACTGTAATATACTGAGCACACACACACACACACACACAGTAGTCATGTATTAGTTTTTGCACTCGTCTCCCGCCGTGTAATTTGGCAGGTAAGGAGTGAATGAACTCACCACGCCATGTACTGTGACCGCATAGCCTTGACCGCATTAACTCTTGACCGCGTTCACTGATGACACCGCCTTGACCGCGTTCACTGATGACACCGCCTTGACCGCGTTCACTGATGACACCGCTTTGACCGCGTTCACTAACACCGCCTTGACCGCGTTCACTGATGACACCGCCTTGACCGCGTTCACTGATGACACCGCCTTGACCGCGTTCACTGATGACACCGCCTTGACCGCGTTCACTAACACCGCCTTGACCGCGTTCACTAACACCGCCTTGACCGCGTTCACTGATGACACCGCCTTGACCGCGTTCACTGATGACACCGCCTTGACCGCGTTCACTGATGACACCGCCTTGACCGCGTTCACTAACACCGCCTTGACCGCGTTCACTGATGACACCGCCTTGACCGCGTTCACTGATGACACCGCCTTGACCGCGTTCACTGATGACACCGCCTTGACCGCGTTCACTAACACCGCCTTGACCGCGTTCACTAACACCGCCTTGACCGCGTTCACTGATGACACCGCCTTGACCGCGTTCACTAACACCGCCTTGACCGCGCTTAGTCTAAAACGAACCTTTGGGAATCCGGATCTTGGCATCGAATTTCTTCCCCACACTCACGAACGCTTAAGAAATGCGGATCATGGGAGGTGAGAAGACAGTTGATAGTAAATGGACGAAAAGAAGATAAATGAATAGAGAAGATAGAGAGTAAACAAACAGGGCAACACACACACACACACACACACACAGGTAGCGCAAAATCGTACAGGTAGTAATAGTAGTGACAAGCAACCTACCACTACCCAGAGGTGGCCCCAGAATCACCCCTTGTTGGACACCACTGGAAGCCCACAGACAGAGAGAGAGAGAGACTTTGCTTGTATATATCTCTCCGGCCCTCTCATTACCCTGATAGATCGTGAGGGCGGCCCTAGAGTAACAACAAGTCTGCTTCTGCTACTGATGGACGGGGCGCCGCTGTAGGTGCTGTTGATGCCTACAGATAAGGTCTACTACTACTACTACTACTACTACTACTACTACTACTACTACTACTACTACCACCTCCTCTTCCTTCGTCATCGTTCACTACCAGGAATCGAACCCTCAAGGGAATTTCGACAAGGCTGTTGAGTTGAAGTTGCCACGGTGACACGAGAGAGAGAGAGAGAGAGAGAGAGAGAGAGAGAGAGAGAGCCTCCTCCTCCTCCATCTAGTCATCACAACAAATTATAATCACTGGCCAGAGCCGGAACTAAAAAGAAATGACGAACCACCCTCCCTCCCTCCCTTGTGAATCATTATCTACGAACAGTGAGGGTCTTTCTGCCTCCTCCTCCCTATACCACCCTCCCACTCTGCCACCCTATACCAGTCTGTAACAAAGGCTGTACCCGTACCTGTAATTCTAGCCATACTGTACCGGTCTTGTGCATGTACCTGTACCTGTAATTCTAGCCATACTGTACCTGCCTTGTGCATGTACCTGTAATTCTAGCCATACTGTACCGGTCTTGTGCATGTACCTGTACCTGTAATTCTAGCCATACTGTACCTGCCTTGTGCATGTACCTGTACCTGTAATTCTAGCCATACTGTACCTGCCTTGTGCATGTACCTGTAATTCTAGCCATACTGTACCGGTCTTGTGCATGTACCTGTACCTGTAATTCTAGCCATACTGTACCTGCCTTGTGCATGTACTTGTAATTCTAGCCACACTGTACCTGCCTTGTGCATTAGGGTGTGTCAATTTTGTCAACATGTTAAAAATCAAATTTGGTAGTCAAAATATTGTGCCTCTTTATGTCTAAACTTGAGATTAGCAAAGAAAAATGAATTGAAATAACCCTCACCTACATCAATTATACCTTAAAGTTTCAAATATCAGTATTTCAACAAATTAATGAGACTTGATTAGAATTATTCACTTGATATTAACTAATCTCATGTAAGCATATGGATTATGGAGTATTTTATGGTTCTATAGCTTGTGTACAATATGCATGTCAGAACATGAACATGAACAGGCTCTCCGTGGGGGACAATTTAATTCTTGTTTTGACTTGTACCAAGCGTGAGGATAAGGCGCCCGGCTCACTCTCCTTCTAGATATCATAGACGGTGGTTTGCTCTCATTGCACTTGCACCTACTCTACCAGACGAATTCTACATTTTAATTATTGTAAGTAGGGCATATTGATTGTCGCAGTTACTTATATCATTGTATAAAACATTATGTTCTAAGAAATTATTATGTTATTTCTGTTACAGCATTTTTGATAAACAAATTGATATTTTTTGAAACAACAATTGAATTATGAAACATTGAAATATTTTTCTATTTGTCAGATAGTGTGAAGATGTCAAAATTGAAGACAAGAAGTCAGTTGTCAACCCACTTGAGCCTGCTAGTTGGTAAAGGGAAGGAGCTTCCTGTATCAGAACTTCCAACAGTGAGAGACATGCTAAGATTAGGGTTACTCCTTCGAGAAAAAAATGCAAAGGACAGAAGGAACTATACAGATAAAGAACTCATAAATGACATGATAGTCCCTCTTCTGCATCAATGGACAAAAGCTAATGCACTATTCAAACCACCTGTGATTAATCAGCGTCGAACTATTGAGCTAAAACTAACGAAATTATGGCACAAAGCAGTTGAAACATCACTTGGTAAAGGAAACTTGGCCAGGAAAAATGAATTTCTGCACACACTTGATACTCTGTTTGACATTTTGACCTGCAAGTGCTCCATACAATTATGTTCTGAATCCAACTGTTCTCACTCAGGTAAGAGAGAAAATAATTCCCACATTGATTGTGGTTGTCCTCGTGAAAAGAAGATCCCTGTTTTAGAGCTTGAATTTATAAAGGCACAGAGGACAAAGGCAGAAGGCCAAGGAAGTATGCAAATGGGTTCAATAGATTATTCAGAAACAAAGAAGCAGATTGCTAATGCCAAGAAGAGAGAACAAATCCGAGAGAGGGAACAAAAGAAGAAAATGAAGAGTGAAGAAGCCATCCAAAGAGAGGAAGAGCTGTGTCAAGATGTTTATCACTTCTTTGATAGTTCTTCTGATGAACAGGAAGCAACATCAGATGATAGTTCCAAAGAGCCATCTGAACCTTTACCAAAGAAAATGAAATACAACACAAGAAATATTTCAAACATTGCTTTAGCTAGTATTCGCCACCATGCTGGACTTCGTGAGGCTGCAGAAATTGCAACTGCCGCTTGGATAGATGCAGGCCTCATCAGCCGAGAGGATGTATCTTTGGTGATAGATCATAATAAAATTAGAAAAGCACAAGAAAAAATAATGAAGGAAATATCTGATCAGCATGAAAAAGATTTAAGCGAGGGAGGGCTCTCCTGTCTTTTGTTTGATGGAAGAATAGATGACACAAAAGTTTTGCTAGAAGTAGAGGGAGTGAACAGAAAGTTTCCAGGTCTCATCAAAGAAGAACACTACTCTGTCTGTTCTGAGCCTGGTGGTCGGTTTTTGTTTCACTTTGCTCCCGAAACTGAAGTAGAAGGGAAGAAACATGCAGAGGTCATTGCTGATCATATTTTATGTTGGGTTCAGGAGAGAGGACTTGGCAGTTCACTGCAGGCTGTTGGTGGAGATTCAACTGCAGTGAACACCGGATGGCAGGGGGGTGTAATGACGCATTTAGAGAAAAAACTAGGAAGAAGACTTGTTTGGATTGTATGTGATTTACATACAGGCGAGCTACCTCTTCGTCATCTCATCCAGGAACTTGATGGTCCTACAAAGAGCAACAACAAGTGGTCAGGTCCCCTTGGCATCATGCTGGATGAAGCAACACAACTAGAAATAAATACAACCTTTCCAAAGGTCGAAGTTGGCCCTCCCCTTCCGGCGTTGTCTGAAGGAGTCATCAAAGATCTCAGCACAGATCAATCCTATGCTTATCGTATTGCCCAAGCAATAAGATCAAGAGAAGTGCCTCAGTCATTGGCTCTCTTGGAGATTGGACCTGTCAGTCACAGCCGTTGGTTAACTACAGCTCTTCGTTTCTGCAGGATTTGGATTTCCAAACACGAATTGAAGGGCAAAGTGCTGAAGAATTTGAGGTTAATTGTTGAATTTATTATTGGAGTTTATCTTCCCCAGTGGTTTAGTGTGAAACTTAATCCTATGTGGGTGGATGGGCCCAATCACCTTTTGTTTCAATTGCAGCTAGTAAAAACACAGAGGAAGGTAGTGAGGGACATCGTGTTACCTGTGGCAAGAAGGTCCGCTTGGTATGCTCGATCAGAAGCAGTTTTGCAAGCAATGCTTTGCAGTCAATGTACCAATCTCCGAACCGAGGCTGTAGAAGTCATTCTAAAGATTAGAGGAACGCTAATAGATGACGACCAGTTGGGAGACTGTTCGTTTCATTCAAGAAAAGTTCCCCCAATAAACGTCAATGCCACCAAATTGTCAGAATTGGTTGACTTGAGTTTGGAAGTCTTAGAGCCACCATTGACAACAAGTCTAACTAGCCAAGAATTGAGAAACCTTAAAGAGACTCCAATGCAGGTGCCGAAGTGGCCTTCCCACACTCAAAGTGTGGAGAGATGTGTGAAAATGGTCACAGAAGCAGCGGGCCATGTTTACAGCCACGAGAGGCGAGAAGGTTACATCAAAGCACAAATAGCAAGCAGACTACTGATGACAAGAAACCAAAGCAAAGAGAGTATGAAGGCATTGGTTACTTTCAAATAGACTACGGATAATAAAATATAATAATTTGAAACTTGAAACAGTAACATGTGTGCAAACGCTGGTTATGTTATAAATTCACAAATATGTACATTTAAAAATCCATTTGATGTAGGTAGGACTTATTATAAAAAAAAATTTATGCCAGAATATTGTTTTGCATGCTTAAAGACTACAATAAATTGCTACCAAATTACTCGATTTTCAATTTAGCCAGTTCACCCCCTAAATTGACACACCCTATTGTGCATGTACCTGTACCTGTAATTCTAGCCATACTGTACCTGCCTTGTGCATGTACCTGTACCTGTAATTCTAGCCATACTGTACCTGTCTTGTGCATATACCTGTACCTGACTTATTATCGATAAACTGAAGGTGTTTTTCATTTAACTAATAGTGGACCACACGACACGCCTTGGGGCACCACTAATAACCTACTAACTCACTAGCCACGGCTAATAAGGGCTTAACAACACGCCGGAACATTGACCCTCTAATAGCATTTACCACGGTGGGGGGAGGGGGGGGGCAGTGACCACCCAAAAACTAGATGCGTGAGTGACTGAGCGCCACCCGTTACTCCCTGTAATTCACTCACTCAACACATTATGTATGAGAGATGGGTAACGGTAGTTATAGTGTTAAGGCTGGTTAGTCGGTTTAAGTCATCGTACTCCAGGGTTTAAGTCATCGTACTCCGGGGGTTAAGTCATCGCACTCCAGGGTTAAAGTCATCGCACTCCAGGGTTTAAGTCAACGTACTCCAGGGTTTAAGTCATCGTACTCCAGGGTTTAAGTCATCGTACTCCGGGGGTTAAGTCATCGCACTCGAGAGTTTAAGTCATCGTACTCGAGGGTTTATGTCATTGTACTCCAGGGGTTAAGTCATCGCACTCCAGGGTTAAAGTCATCGCACTCCAGGGTTTAAGTCAACGTACTCCAGGGTTTAAGTCATCGCACTCCAGGGTTTAAGTCAACGTACTCCAGGGTTTAAGTCATCGTACTCCAGGGTTTAAGTCATCGTACTCCGGGGGTTAAGTCATCGCACTCCAGGGTTTAAGTCAACGTACTCCAGGGTTTAAGTCATCGTACTCCAGGGTTTAAGTCATCGTACTCCGGGGGTTAAGTCATCGCACTCCAGGGTTAAAGTCATCGCACTCCAGGGTTTAAGTCAACGTACTCCAGGGTTTAAGTCATCGTACTCCAGGGTTTAAGTCATCGTACTCCGGGGGTTAAGTCATCGCACTCCAGGGTTAAAGTCATCGCACTCGAGGGTTTAAGTCATCGTACTCCAGGGTTTAAGTCATCGTACTCGAGGGTTTAAGTCATCGTACTCCGGGGGTTAAGTCATCGCACTCGAGAGTTTATGTCATTGTACTCCAGGGGTTAAGTCATCGTATCAATAACCCCTCATACAGTACAGGTAAGGGTCTTCGGTATCTCACTATGGAAGGCAAATACGTCCCTCCATCCATATGTTACCGCAGCCACAGTAGACCCCCAGCAGGTAGGTCCTTCCCGCCTCACGCTGGGGGACATAACGGCTGGATAAACTACCTCTGCTAAACCCCTTCACGACGGGGACTTCAATAATCTAACGCCAGGGGTTAATCAACTACGGGTGTCTCCTCTAACACCTTCTGGAATAACCCGTGACGAAGGGCGTGTTCCTCCTGACGCAGAGAGAGAGAGAGAGAGAGAGAGAGAGAGAGACTCGGTATATGAAGTGAAATCATATTGTAGGATTGATTGTTATTTCGAGGTTGAAATATCGTTTAGAATGGCATGAAAACGACGCACTTACGAGGGAAAATTAACGTAAGCCTTGTGAATACTGATCCAGCATAATAATTATCTTTAAGATTCATGGAAGCCGAATTTGGTTTAAAAATATTCAAAATGGCCCCAAAACGACGCAGAGACTCCACCTCGCCACTAATTACGAGAGAATATTACCATAAACTTTATGAATCGGGATCCTACGTGGTAATTCTCTTACGACTTGCGGTTTAAGATACGAAAAATGCGACAGATTTATTGTCCATTGTTCCGCCAGCTACCTGAAGGCGACTCGACCGGTCATGCTGCTCTGTCCTTCGGGGTCATGTACACGTGACTTTTGTGATGGTGAAGTTGACCTGAGGACTCCTTGTAGAGAGCGGCCCTTTGTCAGCTATTCTGGTGACCGTGTTTGGTGACCTTACACATGAACCATCTTGGTGAGCTTAGGCATTTCCGAAACCGTCTTGGTGATCTTCCAGGAGTCATGAACCGTCTTGGTGATCTTCCAGGAGTCATGAACCGTCTTGGTGATCTTCCAGGAGTCATGAACCGTCTTGGTGATCTTACAGGTGTCATGAACCGTCTTGGCGATATTAGTAGTGACTTACTTTAGCAAGAGCCGTAATGGTAGTGGTGACTGGTCATGTGTGCCTAATGGTGACCTTGACGAGCCCTGAAGGAGGTGGGTGGGTGGGCAATGTTCTGACTTGAGTCGTAAGGAGCCTGCCTGCCTGCCTCTTGTGACTCACCTCCTCCTCCTCACACCACTTTCTCCTCCTCCTCCTCTTCTCTTCCTCATGTTAGCTTACGAGAGAGAAAGAGAGAGAGAGAGAGATGACACCATTTTCCACCCACAGGAGGAAGTGAGGCTCGAACAAGGGTCTCTGTGTTGGCCAGCGAGCCCTCCTCACCGCCTGTCCACACACCCCCCAAGTCTTCCCGCGAATCCTGCTGCTGTGTTGATATTGGTGCTGTGTTGGTAGTGGTGCTGTGTTGGTATCGGTGCTGTGTTGGTATCGGTGCTGTGTTGGTAGTGGTGCTGTGTTGGTATCGGTGCTGTGTTGGTATCGGTGCTGTATTGGTATTGCTGCTGTGTTGGTATCAGTGCTGTGTTGGGTAGGTCCGTGCCATCAAGGAGGGTACGTGGCCTGTAAGGGGGTACGTGACCTGTAAGGGGGTACATGACCTGCAATGAGGGTACGTGATCTGTAAAGGGGGGTACGTGACCTGTAAAGGGGGGTACGTGACTTGCAATGTGGGTGGGGTGGAAAGTAGGTCCTCTCTCACTATGGAAGAAGAAAATGTAAAGGCGCAAGAACCGGGCCTTGAGGGACGCCTGTATTGATGGGAAGGTACAGGTATTCTCTCTCTCTCTCTCTCTCTCTCTCTCTCTCTCTTACAATTGGATAGAGTAGAAACGGCATGGGCTCGAACTAATGAACCTTGGGACTGTATTCGATTGGTGTATCCACTCGGCCACTGCGCCCTCTAACCTGAAGATAAGTCGAGATAATTGTGTGTCCTTGTGTATGTCTGTCGTCAAGGTTTGATCGTCGTAGGTAAGGTTAGAGTAGGTAAAGTAAGGGGAGAGATGGGAAGGGAAGGGTAGAGTAGGTAAAGTAAGGGGAGAGATGGGAAGGCTAGGGAAGAGAAGGGTAGAGTAGGTAAGGTTAAGGTAGGGTTGGATTGGATAGGTTAGGTTAGGTTAAGGTTAGGTTAGGGTAGGTTAGGATAGGATAGGGTAGGTAAGGGTGGGGTAGGGTAGGTAATCATCAGGTGGGGCAGTGTGTGTGTGTTGGACCAGCTGGTGATACTCCGTGTTACCTGAGCTGGTATACACCCCCAAAGGTCGTCACACTGATTATAACACCTGCCTTCCTCTCTCTCCCTTCCTCCCTCCCTTACCTGCCTTCCTCTCTCCCTCCCTCCCTTACCTGCCACCCTTACCTCTCATCTACCACCTTAGCCTCCTATCTACCACACCCATCTCCATACTTACTACTACTACCTACCTACCTACCACCCACCCCCCACCCACCCCCCATCACCCACCCACCCACACCCATCACCCACACCCATCACCCACACCCACCACCCATACCCATGTTATTGTTATTATTATTATTTTAGCGTCGTTTCCCCGTTTCTCTTTGTTTATTATGCCCCGCACTTTCTCCTTGCTGTTGGTTGAGTTACGAGTTAGTGGTGGTGGGTTAATTGAGGCTTGTGTCTGTCTGTATGTGTTTCTGTACCTGTGTTTGTACCTGTATAATAGACTTGTATCTGAAGGTGTGTGTGTGTGTGTGTGTGTGTGTGTGTGTGTGTGTGTGTGTGTGTGTGTGTGTGTGTGTGCGTGTGCCCGTCCTTAAACCTGTACCCAACCTTGAACCTGTTTACCCGTCCTTGAACCCATAAGAACGCACTTCTAAAATTACGTACACTAACCAACGTACACTAACCTACGTACACTAACCAACGTACACTAACCAACGTACACTAACCTACGTACACTAACCTACGTACACTAACCTACGTACACTAACCTACGTACACACCAGAACCAAACCACAAGGCAGGTCTTAAGTTTTCCCTCGACAGTAAGGAAGAGGAGGAGAAGATGGAGACAGAGAGACGATGAAATAATGAAAAAAAAAACAATAATTGGCATCATGACAGAACCTCCCTTAACTGTACTGTGCTGCTAACACACACACACACTCTCTCTCTCTCTCTCTCTCTCTCTCTCTCTCTCTCTCTCTCTCTCTCTCTCTCTCTCTCTCTCACACACACACACACACTCGGCGCCCTCTTCAGACCACCTCAGGCTGTCAATTACGCTTATCAAAAGAGTGACAAGAGTGTATCAGATACTGAGGCGAGCTTGTTGGACCCCCGGATGTTGATTACCTCCACCCCCCCTAGGATGTGTACAAGCAACATCCTCCACCCCCTAGGATGTGTACAAGCAACATCCTGCACCCCCCCCTAGGATGTGTACAAGCAACATCCTCCACCCCCTAGGATGTGTACAAGCAACATCCTCCACCCCCCCTAGGATGTGTACAAGCAACATCCTCCACCCCCAAGGATGTGTACAAGCAACATCCTCCACCCCCCTAGGATGTGTACAAGCAACATCCTCCACCCACCCTAGGATGTGTACAAGCAACATCCTCCACCCCCCCTAGGATGTGTACAAGCAACATCCTCCGCCCACCCTAGGATGTGTACAAGCAACATCCTCCACCCACCCTAGGATGTGTACAAGCAACATCCTCCACCCACCCTAGGATGTGTACAAGCAACATCCTCCACACCCCCCCTAGGATGTGTACAAGCAACATCCTCCACCCACCCTAGGATGTGTACAAGCAACATCCTCCACCCACCCTAGGATGTGTACAAGCAACATCCTCCACCCCCCCTAGGATGTGTACAAGCAACATCCTCCACACCCCCCTAGGATGTGTACAAGCAACATCCACCCCCTAGGATGTGTACAAGCAACATCCTCCACCCCCCCTAGGATGTGTACAAGCAACATCCTCCACCCCCCTAGGATGTGTACAAGCAACATCCTCCACCCCCCCCCTAGGATGTGTACAAACAACATCCTCCACCCCCCTAGGATGTGTACAAGCAACATCCTCCACCCACCCTAGGATGTGTACAAGCAACATCCTCCACCCCCCCCCCCAGGATGTGTACAAGCAACATCCTCCACCCCCTCCTAGGATGTGTACAAGCAACATCCTCCACCCCCCCCAGGATGTGTACAAGCAACATCCTCCACCCCCTCCTAGGATGTGTACAAGCAACATCCTCCACCCCCCTAGGATGTGTACAAGCAACATCCTCCACCCACCCTAGGATGTGTACAAGCAACATCCTCCACCCACCCTAGGATGTGTACAAGCAACATCCTCCACCCCCCCTAGGATGTGTACAAGCAACATCCTCCACCCCCCCAGGATGTGTACAAGCAACATCCTCCACCCCCTCCTAGGATGTGTACAAGCAACATCCTCCACCCCCTAGGATGTGTACAAGCAACATCCTCCACCCCCTAGGATGTGTACAAGCAACATCCTCCACCCCCTAGGATGTGTACAAGCAACATCCTCCACCCCCCCCCCCCGTAGGATGTGTACAAGCAACATCCTCCACCCCCCCCCCCGTAGGATGTGTACAAGCAACATCCTCCACCCCCCCGTAGGATGTGTACAAGCAACATCCTCCACCCCCCCCTAGGATGTGTACAAGCAACATCCTCCACACCCCCTAGGATGTGTACAAGCAACATCCTCCACCCCCCCCTAGGATGTGTACCAGCAACATCCTCCACCCCCCCTAGGATGTGTACCAGCAACATCCTCCACCCCCCTAGGATGTGTACAAGCAACATCCTCCACCCCCCTAGGATGTGTACAAGCAACATCCTCCACCCCCCCTAGGATGTGTACAAGCAACATCCTCCACCCCCCCTAGGATGTGTACAAGCAACATCCTCCACCCCCCCTAGGATGTGTACAAGCAACATCCTCCACCCCCCCTAGGATGTGTACAAGCAACATCCTCCAACCCCCCCTAGGATGTGTACAAGCA
Organism: Homarus gammarus; assembly: GCA_958450375.1. Classification (NCBI taxonomy): domain Eukaryota; kingdom Metazoa; phylum Arthropoda; class Malacostraca; order Decapoda; family Nephropidae; genus Homarus; species Homarus gammarus. The sequence continues at coordinate 1,783,257 of CAUDMG010000336.1, forward strand.
ACATCCTCCACCCCCCCTAGGATGTGTACAAGCAACATCCTCCACCCCCCCCCCTAGGATGTGTGCCAGCAACATCCTCCAACCCCCCTAGGATGTGTACAAGCAACATCCTCCACCCCCCCTAGGATGTGTACAAGCAACATCCTCCACACCCCCCCTAGGATGTGTACAAGCAACATCCTCCACACCCCCCCTAGGATGTGTACAAGCAACATCCTCCACACCCCCCCTAGGATGTGTACAAGCAACATCCTCCACCCCCCCTAGGATGTGTACAATCAACATTCTCCACACCCCCTCTAGGATGTGTACAAGCAACATCCTCCACCCCCCTAGGATGTGTACAAGCAACATCCTCCACCCTCCCCTAGGATGTGTACAAGCAACATCCTCCACCCCCCCCCTAGGATGTGTACAAGCAACATCCTCCACCCCCCTAGGATGTGTACAAGCAACATCCTCCACCCCCCCTAGGATGTGTACAAGCAACATCCTCCACCCCCCTAGGATGTGTACAAGCAACATCCTCCACCCCCCCTAGGATGTGTGCAAGCAACATCCTCCACCTCCCCCTAGGATGTGTACAAGCAACATCCTCCTTCAGCATGCATGACGTAATATGGCCGCCATCTTTTTGTGGTAAACTATCGTAGTCATTCCGTATTTATTTGTGTTTATTTATTATTTTTATTTAGTTATTTATATATTTTTATTGATTTAGTTTTTTATTTATTTATTTATTTATTGCTCTGAAAATTCCAGTGTCTCAGTTTTGTTTACAATGTGTTAAGTTGTTTGGGATAAATTTCATGGAACGTAATTTCGTCTCCTAGTTGATGATAATTAAAGGTATTTGGATAATTAAGGTAAAATGCTATTATTTGGAGGCATTATGTTTGTGGCTATTAAGTCGATCAAGTTAATTACGATCTTATATATCCGTTTACGAGGAGTCATCACTAGCCTGAGAGAACCTGAACCACAGCTTGACACTCAGCCCACTCCTCCCACTCCGCCCATTCCTCCCACTCTGCCCACTCCTCCCACTCCGCCCATTCCTCCCACTCTGCCCACTCCTCCAACTCAGCCTACTCCTCCCTCTCAGCCCACTCCTCCAACTCAGCCTACTCCTCCCACTCAGCCCACTTCTCCCACTCAGCCCACTCCTTCCACTCAGCCTACTCCTCCCACTCAGCCCACTCAGCCTACTCCTCCCACTCAGCCCACTCAGCCTACTCCTCCCACTCAGCCCACTCCGCCCATTCCTCCCACTCTGCCCACTCCTCCAACTCAGCCTACTCCTCCCTCTCAGCCCACTCCTCCAACTCAGCCTACTCCTCCCACTCAGCCTACTCCTCCCACTCAGCCCACTCCTCCCACTCAGCCTACTCCTCCCACTCAGCCCACTTCTCCCACTCCTCTCACTGAGCCCAAATCCGACACAATAATCTATTTTCTATATGGTGGTGATGAGTGGGGGGGGGGGGAGATTGGGGATGGGTGTGGGGTGGTGGTGGTGGTGGGGGGTGGTGGTGATAGGTGGGGGGTAGATAGGGGGGGGGGTCGGCTTAGCTTCAACACCTTAATTTAACCTCTGATTTGATCCTAGTCTTATATGGTACCTTTACTATGCAGTCCTTATGGGTTTGACAATGACTGCTGGCCTCTCTCTCTCTCTCTCGTTAAAGATAAGGAAAGGGTAATTTTATCTTACAAAATCACAGAATACTCGAGTCCCACTTCAATGCTGCTCGAGTGTCATTTGTCGCCGCGGCATCTTGAGTCATGTAAGATGTGGCGGGCCAGCTTGTTCCTCTCTCTCTCTCTCTCTCTCACCCTTCACCTTTACCCACCCTTCCCTTCTCCCTTTCCCTCCGTCTACCCCCTCCCCTTACCCCCTCCCTTTCCCCCTCCCCTTAATCCCCCCTTGTTTTCATTGGCCGAAGTGAACGGAACTCGGGTAAACATTGGCTACGACGGTATTATTATTATTATTGTATTTTCTTCAGGTAAGGTAGTGGTTAGTTAGGTGTAAGTCATGTTGGGTTTAGGTTAGGAGAGGTTGGGTTTACGTTAGGTTTAGGTTAGAGTTAGGTTAGGAGAAGTTAGGTTTAGGTTAGGAGAGGTTAGGTTAGGTTAGATTTAGGTTAGAGTTAGGTTTCCGTGTAATGTTTACCTTGTGGAGGGTCGGGGGGGGGGGGGGGGTAAAGAGGTAGGATTTTGCAGCCTTAAGTGAGTTTTGTTATTATTCGGTGTTATTGTTAGACCTCTTATGGGGGGGGGGTCTGAGGAGAATAAAATTGTCACACACACACACACACTGACGCGCACACACACACACACACACACACACACACACACTTCCACACACTGAGACAAATGAACATCACGTATTTCCCACTGTTATGTTATACAAGTACAATAAAGGTGTCTTAGATCGTGATGGGGGTGTGACACAGGGAGGTCGTCGTACACGAGGTGGTTATAATGGAGGTCGTCAAACAGGGAGGTCGTCGTACAAGAGGTCACACGGGGTCGTCACACAAGAGGTCACTCGGGGTCGTCACACAAGAGGTCACTCGGGGTCGTCACACAAGAGGTCACACGGGGTCGTCCACAAGAGGTCGTCACCCAGGGAAGATCGTTACTTAAGTTAGGTTTGGTGTGATGGAGATGTTTGTACCTGTTTGCTCACACACACACGCGCACACACACACACACACACACACACACACACACACACACACATGGCATCGTCGGATTATAGGCGAGGTGATGCAGGCGTACATGGGGGGGGGGAGGGGGGGGGGGCACTTGAACCGAGATGAGGCGAGGCGAGGAGAGGCGTACACGGGAGGGACTGAGCCAAGATAAGCCGAGGCGAGGCGAAGCGATGCAAGGCGAGGCAGGCATGCGGTCACCATTCCCAAGGTGTTGTGAGCTGGTAGCGGGTGTTGACTGCCGGACATTTGATAACTCGCCTGACGTTTATTAACTGTTTGGTGGCCGGATTCTGAGGCGTTCTTACGTTAAATCGGATTCTGAGGCGTTTTTACGTTTAATCGGATTCTGAGCCGTTCTTACGTTAAATCGGATTCTGAGGCGTTTTTACGTTTAATCGGATTCTGAGCCGTTCTTATGTTTAATCGGATTCTGAGGCGTTCTTACGTTTAATCGGATCCTGAGGTGCTCTTACGTTTAATCGGATTCTGAGCCGTTCTTACGTTTAATCGGATTCTGAGGCGTTTTTACGTTTAATCGGATTCTGAGCCGTTCTTACGTTTAATCGAAAACAAGATTTAACCTTCGAAAAAATATCCAACCATGAACAAAATCACTGTAAATCCCCAATTATTTACATTATAGTCACCGTAAATCACGTACAGAATCACCGTAAATCCAGCCAATCACGTACAGAATCACCGTAAATCTCACCAATCACCAGCACAGTCACATTAGCACTGAGAGTCTGTCATTTCACCCTCGTTACCTACCTAGGCAGTGGTCTTTTGTTGTGTGTGTGTGTGTGTGTGTGGAAGCGACCGTAAGACATTCACCTTTATTATTATTATTATTATTATTATTATTATTATTATTATTTTATTATTATTATTAGTATTATTATTATTAGTATTAGTATTATTATTTTGTTATTTTTTTATTATTATTATTATTATTATTATTTTATTATTATTATTATTATTATTATTATTAGTATTAGTATTATTATCGATTCTTACGCTACTTGGTTAGGTTAGGTTAGGTTGTGATGGTGTGGTTAGGTTAGGTTAGGTTGTGATGGTGTGGTTAGGTTAGGTTAAGTGATGGTGTGGTTAGGTTAGGTTAAGTGATGGTGTGGTTAGGTTAGGTTGTGATGGTGTGGTTAGGTTAGGTTAAGTGATGGTGAGGTTAGGTTAAGTGATGGTGTGGTTAGGTTAGGTTAAGTGATGGTGTGGTTAGATTAGGTTAAGTGATGGTGTGGTTAGGTTAGGTTGTGATGGTGTGGTTAGGTTAGGTTAAGTGATGGTGTGGTTAGGTTAGGTTAAGTGATGGTGTGGTTAGGTTAGGTTAAGTGATGGTGTGGTTAGGTTAGGTTAAGTGATGGTGTGGTTAGATTAGGTTAAGTGATGGTGTGGTTAGGTTAGGTTAAGTGATGGTGTGGTTAGATTAGGTTAAGTGATGGTGTGGTTAGGTTAGGTTAAGTGATGGTGTGGTTAGATTAGGTTAAGTGATGGTGTGGTTAGGTTAGGTTAAGTGATGGTGTGGTTAGGTTAGGTTAAGTGATGGTGTGGTTAGGTTAGGTTAAGTGACGGTGTGGTTAGGTTAGGTTAAGTGATGGTGCGGTTAGGTTAGGTTAAGTGATGGTGTGGTTAGATTAGGTTAAGTGACGGTGTGGTTAGGTTAAGTGACGGTGTGGTTAGGTTAGGTTAAGTGATGGTGTGGTTAGGTTAGGTGATGGTGTGGTTAGATTAGGTTAAGTGATGGTGTGGTTAGGTTAGGTTAAGTGATGGTGTGGTTAGGTTAGGTTAAGTGACGGTGTGGTTAGGTTAGGTTAAGTGACGGTGTTGTTAGGTTAGGTTAAGTGATGGTGTGGTTAGGTTAAGTGATGGTGTGGTTAGGTTAGGTTAAGTGATGGTGTGGTTAGATTAGGTTAAGTGACGGTGTGGTTAGGTTAAGTGATGGTGTGGTTAGGTTAAGTGATGGTGTGGTTAGGTTAAGTGATGGTGTGGTTAGGTTAGGTGATGGTGTGGTTAGGTTAGGTTAAGTGATGGTGTGGTTAGGTTAAGTGATGGTGTGGTTAGGTTAAGTGATGGTGTGGTTAGGTTAGGTTAAGTGATGGTGTGGTTAGGTTAAGTGATGGTGTGGTTAGGTTAGGTGATGGTGTGGTTAGGTTAAGTGATGGTGTGGTTAGGTTAAGTGATGGTGTGGTTAGGTTAGGTGAAGTGATGGTGTGGTTAGATTAGGTTAAGTGATGGTGTGGTTAGGTTAGGTAAAGTGATGGTGTGGTTAGATTAGGTTAAGTGATGGTGTGGTTAGATTAGGTTAAGTGATGGTGTGGTTAGATTAGGTTAAGTGATGGTGTGGTTAGATTAGGTTAAGTGATGGTGTGGTTAGATTAGGTTAAGTGATGGTGTGGTTAGATTAGGTTAAGTGATGGTGTGGTTAGGTTAGGTTAAGTGATGGTGTGGTTAGGTTAGTTAAAGTGATGGTGTGGTTAGATTAGGTTAAGTGATGGTGTGGTTTGGTTAGGTTAAGTGATGGTGTGGTTAGATTAGGTTAAGTGACGGTGTGGTTAGGTTAGGTTAAGTGATTGTGTGGTTAGATTAGGTTAAGTGACGGTGTGGTTAGATTAGGTTAAGTGATGGTGTGGTTAGATTAGGTTAAGTGACGGTGTGGTTAGGTTAGGTGACGGTGTGGTAAGATTAGGTTAAGTGATGGTGTGGTTAGGTTAGGTTAAGTGACGGTGTGGTTAGGTTAGGTTAAGTGATGGTGTGGTTAGGTTAGGTTAAGTGATGGTGTGGTTAGGTTAGGTTAAGTGATGGTGTGGTTAGATTAGGTTAAGTGATGGTGTGGTTAGGTTAGGTTAAGTGATGGTGTGGTTAGGTTAGGTTAAGTGATGGTGTGGTTAGGTTAGGTTAGGTTAAGTGATGGTGTGGTTAGGTTAAGTGATGGTGTGGTTAGGTTAGGTTAAGTGATGGTGTGGTTAGGTTAGGTTAGGTTAAGTGATGGTGTGGTTAGGTTAAGTGATGGTGTGGTTAGGTTAGGTTAAGTGACGGTGTGGTTAGGTTAGGTTAAGTGACGGTGTGGTTAGGTTAGGTTAAGTGACGGTGTGGTTAGGTTAGGTTAAGTGATGGTGTGGTTAGGTTAAGTGATGGTGTGGTTAGGTTAAGTGATGGTGTGGTAAGGTTAAGTGATGGTGTGGTTAGGTTAAGTGATGGTGTGGTTAGGTTAAGTGATGGTGTGGTTAGGTTAAGTGATGGTGTGGTTAGGTTAAGTGATGGTGTGGTTAGGTTAAGTGATGGTGTGGTTAGGTTAAGTGACGGTGTGGTTAGGTTAAGTGATGGTGTGGTTAGGTTAAGTGATGGTGTGGTTAGGTTAAGTGATGGTGTGGTTAGGTTAAGTGATGGTGTGGTTAGGTTAAGTGATGGTGTGGTTAGGTTAAGTGATGGTGTGGTTAGGTTAGGTTAAGTGATGGTGTGGTTAGGTTAGGTTAGGTTAAGTGATGGTGTGGTTAGGTTAAGTGATGGTGTGGTTAGGTTAGGTTAGGTTAAGTGACGGTGTGGTTAGGTTAAGTGATGGTGTGGTTAGGTTAGGTTAAGTGATGGTGTGGTTAGATTAGGTTAAGTGATGGTGTGGTTAGGTTAGGTTAAGTGATGGTGTGGTTAGGTTAAGTGATGGTGTGGTTAGGTTAAGTGATGGTGTGGTTAGGTTAGGTTAAGTGATGGTGTGGTTAGGTTAGGTTAAGTGATGGTGTGGTTAGATTAGGTTAAGTGATGGTGTGGTTAGGTTAGGTTAGGTTAAGTGATGGTGTGGTTAGGTTAAGTGATGGTGTGGTTAGGTTAGGTTAAGTGACGGTGTGGTTAGGTTAAGTGACGGTGTGGTTAGGTTAGGTTAAGTGACGGTGTGGTTAGGTTAGGTTAGGTTAAGTGACGGTGTGGTAAGCGTATATACAGTTGCTTGTTGTTGCTCGCCCTGATGTGATCTGATTAATGGCGTGAATAAACAAACACTGGTACCTTAGTGCGGTCATTAGTCAAGGCTGGACTTTATTGATCATTACTGTGTGTGTGTCTGTGTGTCTCTGTGTCTGTGTCTGTGTCTGTGTGTGTGTGTGTCTGTGTGTGTGTGTGTGTGTCTGTGTGTCTGTCTGTGTGTGTGTGTGTGTGTAGAGACAGATTAATATTATGACACGTGTTTATATTCAGCGGTGGTGAGCCATTAGTTCCGTGTCAGAGGGAGAGGTAAGACCGCCTGTGATAGCGACGATAATAGGACACCTTGTTTTATTAATGACTCGTGGACTGACCTGACACCGGTAATTTGTCTCCTTGTGGGGGGGGGGGGGGTGTTACTACTGCTGATGCTACTACTACCACCACCACCACTACCACTACTACTACCACCCTGCCTCACTACCTTCACCTCCATCCACTATCTCACCACTACCCTTTACTCACCACCATTACCACTTCCACTCCGTCACCACCACCACCCTACCTTCTCACCACCACTCTCCCTCATCACCAACCCCCCCCCCCTTTCTCTCACCACCACTACCACCCTCTCACCCTCCTCACCACCACCATCACCACTCTCAGTATGAGACATTCCCAGTCACATCACCACCAGTTAATGACCCAAAGTTAACAACGCTGAACCATCACCCGCCAGTCATTATTTGTCTTCATTAACTACCTAATTCGCGTCTTAATTGACCCCCATAACGAGTGGGTAATTAAGTAACCAGGTGTATTTGTACAGGTGTTTGGTTGAGTGTACAGGACAGGCAGGGTAATTTTGGGCTGAACAGTATAAGGAGTGGTGCTTTAACCCTAACCTAACCTACCCTAATCTACCCTAACCTAACCTACCCTAATCTACTCTAACCTGACCTAACCTAACCTAACCAAATCTACCCTAACCTACCCTAATCTACCCTAACTAACCTACCCTAACCCAACCTACCCTAACCTACCCTACCCTAACCTACCCTACCCTAACCTACCCTACCCTAACGTACCCTACCCTACCCTACCCTACCCTACCCTAACCTACCCTAACCTAACCTAACCTAACCCTACCCTACCCTACCCTAACCTAACGTACCCTACCCTACACTACCCTACCCTACCCTACCCTAACCTAACCTACCCTACCCTAACCTAACCTACCCTACCCTAACCTACCCTACCCTAACCTACCCTACCCTACCCTACCCTACCCTACCCTACCCTACCCTAACCTAACCTACCCTACCCTACCCTACCCTACCCTAACCTACCCTACCCTAACCTAACGTACCCTACCCTACCCTACCCTACCCTACCCTAACCTAACCTAACCTACCCTAACCTAACCTACCCTTCCCTAACCTACCTAGACCTAACCCAACATGGGATTTATTCTGCTATAAGGTGAAATAAATCGACCAATGAATGTACGGAGATTTATTCTGGGGTCATGTCGAGTTTATTCTTTAATGAACGATAGTGATCTTCGTGTGAATCGCTTATTAAGTCAGTTGAATAATTTGTGTTGGTAATTGGAAGCTAGACCGCCACCTTTCCCTTACCCTCACAGCCCCTCCCCCTCTCTCACTGCCCCTCCCCCTCTCTCACTGCTCCTCCCCCTCTATCACTGCCCCTCCCCCTCTCTCACTGCCCCTCCCCCTCTCTCACTGCCCCTCCCCCTCTCTCACTGCCCCTCCCCCTCTCTCACTGCTCCTCCCCCTCTCTCACTGCTCCTCCCCCTCTCTCACTGCTCCTCCTCCTCCTCTCTCACTGCTCCTCCTCCTCCTCTCTCACTGCTCCTCCTCCTCTCTCACTGCTCCTCCCCCTCTCTCACTGCTCCTCCCCCTCTCTCACTGTCTCTCCCCCTCTCTCACCTCACCACAACCACCCTGACACCACCACCCCTCCCTCTCACTCCAAGCATCGTCACCACCACTACCTTCCCACCACCACCACCATTTTCTCTCACCCCACCACCTTTCACCCCCACCACCCCTCACCACCACCCCCCACCACCACCCCCCACCACCACCACCCCTCACCACCCCCCACCACCCCTCACCACCCCTTCTCTCACCCCCACCACCCCCACCACCCCCCACCACCCCTCTGCCTATTAATATTGAGTTATTGGTGTTTTTGTGCTGGTTGGCAATGTGTTAAAGTGGCAGGTAATTGGCTTTATTAATTGTTGTGATGGAGTGGTGTAGTGTGTCCTGTGTGATGATGTGATGATGGTGGTGATAAAGGAGTGGTGGTGATGTAGTGGTGATGGTGGTGGTGGTGTGGTGGGTTGTGTCTGTTGTGTGGTGGTGATGGTGTAGTGGTGTGTCTGTGTGGTGGTGGTGCTGGTGTGGTGGTGTGTCTGTGTGGTGGTGGTGATGGTGTAGTGGTGTGTCTGTGTGGTGGTGGTGATGGTGTAGTGGTGTGTCTGTGTGGTGGTGGTGATGGTGTAGTGGTGTGTCTGTGTGGTGGTAGTGATGGTGTGGTGGTGTGTCTGTTGTGGTGGTGGTGATGGTGTAGTGGTGTGTCTGTGTGGTGATGGTGTGGTGGTGTGTCTGTGTGGTGGTGGTGATGGTGTAGTGGTGTGTCTGTGTGGTGGTAGTGATGGTGTGGTGGTGAAAGGTGACTGTGTTGGTAATGATTGCTTTTCATATTGAGAGAGAGAGAGAGAGAGAGAGAGAGTTAACTAGATTAAAGATTGGTCTATATATATAATCTGTCAGTGTAACTCATTGAAGATTAGTGATTAGAGATTAGGTGTTTGTGTCATAGGCTAAATTATCGTGATTAGCGAATAGTCTCTGGTGATTAGGATTACAGAGTGGTGTTATTAGAGTTCCTTAACCCCAAAAGACGTGGAATGAGTTGGATAAACATTAATCTCTCTCTCTCTCTCTCTCTCTCTCTCTCTCTCTCTCTCTCTCTCTCTCTCTCTCTCTCTCTCTCTTAATCTGTTCTTTCATGCTTGTGTATGTGTTTGTGTTAACTGGTGAGTGACTGGCATTGACCGATGAATGAGTGACTGGCATTGACTGGAGTGACGAACATTGACTGGATAAGGTTTGTTTCATTCGTGGTTCGTTATTTGACCGGTTCGTCACGTAACTGGTTCACTTCACAACCGGTTTTCTTTGTCTTTACGACCTGTCTTTAATCAACTCAGGTGGGCCAGTTTGTTTATATTGCCGCCCCTGCAGAATCTGGTCGTAATGTGGGTGTGTGTGTGTGTGTGTGTGTGTGTGTGAGTGTGTGTGTGTGTGTGTGTGTGATAGGGGTAAGGGAGCAAGGGTGAGGGAACAAGGGTGAGGGGACAAGGGTGAGGGAACAAGGGTGAGGGGACAAGGGTGAGGGGACAAGGGTGAGGGAGCAAGGGTGAGGGAACAAGGGTGAGGGGACAAGGGTGAGGGGACAAGGGTGAGGGAACAAGGGTGAGGGAACAAAGGTTGAGGGAGCAAGGGTGAGGGGACAAGGGTGAGGGAGCAAGGGTGAGGGAGCAAGGGTGAGGGAACAAGGGTGAGGGGACAAGGGTGAGGGAACAAGGGTGAGGGGACAAGGTTGAGGGAACAAGGGTGAGGGGACAAGGGTGAGGGGACAAGGGTGAGAGAACAAGGGTGAGGGAGCAAGGGTGAGGGAACAAGGTTGAGGGAACAAGGGTGGGGGAACAAGGGTGAGGGGACAAGGGTGAGGGGACAAGGGTGAGGGGACAAAGGTGAGGGAACAAGGGTGAGGGGACAAGGGTGAGGGGACATGGGTGAGGGAACAAGGGTGAGGGGACAAGGGTGAGAGAACAAGGGTGAGGGAGCAAGGGTGAGGGAACAAGGGTGAGGGAACAAGGGTGAGGGGACAAGGGTGAGGGAGCAAGGGTGAGGGAGCAAGGGTGAGGGAACAAGGGTGAGGGGACAAGGGTGAGGGAACAAGGTTGAGGGAACAAGGGTGGGGGAACAAGGGTGAGGGGACAAGGGTGAGGGGACAAGGGTGAGGGAACAAAGGTGAGGGAACAAGGGTGAGGGGACAAGGGTGAGGGGACATGGGTGAGGGAACAAGGGTGAGGGGACAAGGGTGAAGGAACAAGGGTGAGGGAGCAAGGGTGAGGGGACAAGGGTGAGGGGACAAGGGTGAGGGAACAAAGGGGAGAGAGAGCCTACATATTGCACGAGTCTTCTGTCTCAGGAGGTGACGTTCAAGATGATGGACCACCAAACAGTTCTAGACGCTTCCGAGAGAGAGGGGGGCGGTAGATTGAAAGAGAGGGGGAGGAGTAGAGAGAGAGAGGGGGGGGGGGAGGTAGAGAGAGAGAGAGAGATAAGAAAGAGACAAAAATAAGAGAGATGAATAGAGAAATTAGAAACAGACACACCTACAGCACCTGAAGGAATTAAACCTGGCATAGCTCCTACACGAGTTACCTGGCAGAGCATCCCCAGAAGGCAAACAAGGTAGAGCACTTGGCTTACACGACCTCCTCACTGTGTATACCTCCTAAGTTTACCTCTCGGGTATACATACACGACCTCCTCACTGTGTATACCCCCCTAAGTTTACCTCTCGGGTATACACGGAACTATTTATAAAAGGCCTGGGCTGGTCAGTGTGATCTAGTCTACCTGTTGGTGTGGTGAGAAGGTGTCAGGTGGTGGTAGTTAGTGATGGGTCGTTATTTATTATACACGGGTCGACGCCTCGTACTTAAGGGGTTAGGTTATCGTACTTAAGGGGTTAGGTTGTCGTACTTAAGGGGTTAGGTTATCGTACTCCACGGGCTGTTAAGTCATCATATTCAAGGAGGAAAATCATCGTATTCATTATTGATTATTATTATTATTGGTAATTTTCATCATTATCATTAATAAATTTTATCGGTTAGAATAATGATGTCTCTCTCTCTCTCTCTCTCTCTCTCTCTCTCTCTCTCTCTCTCTCTCTCTCTCTCTCTCTCTCTCTCTCCATGATAAATAATGAAACAAGACCATATTAATAGCGAATCGCAATAATAGAATGATAAGTGGGCAGTGTGATTACGTGGGCGGCGAAAGTGGGCGGTGTGATTACGTGGGCGGCGGGCGTGTGTAAGTAATGGGGAACAGAGAGTCGAGACCTCAACCATACATGTATTGTAATGTATTTTGGTCACCTCTAACCCCTCACCTCTCTCTCCCTACCCCCTCACCTCTCACCCTTCCCTACCCCTATACCTCTCCCTTCACTTCTCACCCTTCACCTCTCCCTTCACCTCTCACCCTTCCCTACCCCTTCACCTCGCCTCCATCCTTCCCTCTCCCTCCCTCCCTCACTCACCTGTACAACCTTTCTCACCCCTCCCTACCCCCTCACCTCTCCCCCCTCTCCCTCACCTGTATAGCATTCCTCACCCCCCCCCCCTCCCTCCCACACACACATAAGTTAAGGCTAGGTTAGGTTAGGTTAGGTTGGGTTGGGTTGGGTTAGGTTAGGTTAGGTTAGGTTAGGTTAGGTTAGGTTAGGTTAGGTTAGGTTAGAGTCTAATAAAGTTCTAACACATCCTTTACTGAGTCTTATAAAACATCCAACATTACCCAGCTGAAAAAAAATATTAGACCTCCAAAGCCATAATTTACAGACATAACATTGAGGTCTAACCTAACCTAACCACACGTGGGACTCTCGCAACATTTAATATTGTAATTTTCACTGTGACTTTGGAGGGGGGGGGGCAGGGGTGAGGAAGGGAGGGGAGGGGGGTAAGGCAGGGGAAGGGAGGGGAAGGTAGGGTAAGGCAGGGGAGGGGAAGGCAGGGGAAGGGAAGGTAGGGTAAGGCAGGGGAGAGGAAGGGAGGGGAAGGTAGGGTAAGGCAGGGGAGGGGAAGGTAGGGTAAGGCAGGGGAGGGGAAGGTAGGGTAAGGCAGGGGAAGGGAAGGTAGGGTAAGGCAGGGGAAGGGAAGGCTAAGGTAAGGCAGGGGAGGGGAAGGTAGGGTAAGGCAGGGGAGGGGAAGGTAGGGTAAGGCAGGGGAGGGGAAGGCTAAGGTAAGGCAGGGGAGGGGAAGGTAGGGTAAGGCAGGGGAGGGGAAGGTAGGGTAAGGCAGGGGAGGGGAAGGCTAAGGTAAGGCAGGGGAGGGGAAGGTAGGGTAAGGCAGGGGAAGGGAAGGCTAAGGTAAGGCAGGGGAGGGGAAGGTAGGGTAAGGCAGGGGAAGGGAAGGTAGGGTAAGGCAGGGGAGGGGAAGGTAGGGTAAGGCAGGGGAAGGGAAGGCTAAGGTAAGGCAGGGGAGGGGAAGGTAGGGTAAGGCAGGGGAGGGGAAGGTAGGGTAAGGCAGGGGAGGGGAAGGTAGGGTAAGGCAGGGGAGGGGAAGGTAGGGTAAGGCAGGGGAGGGGAAGGCTAAGGTAAGGCAGGGGAGGGGAAGGTAGGGTAAGGCAGGGGAGGGGAAGGTAGGGTAAGGCAGGGGAGGGGAAGGCAGGGGAAGGGAAGGTAGGGTAAGGCAGGGGAGAGGAAGGGAGGGGAAGGTAGGGTAAGGCAGGGGAAGGGAAGGTAGGGTAAGGCAGGGGTGAGGAAGGGAGGGGAAGGTAGGGTAAGGCAGGGGAAGGGATGGTAGGGTAAGGCAGGGGAAGGGATGGTAGGGTAAGGCAGGGGAAGGGAAGGTAGGGTAAGGCAGGGGAGAGGAAGGTAGGGTAAGGCAGGGGAGGGGAAGGTAGGGTAAGGCAGGGGAGGGGAAGGTAGGGTAAGGCAGGGGAGGGGAAGGTAGGGTAAGGCAGGGGAGGGGAAGGTTGGGTAAGGCAGGGGAGGGGAAGGCTAAGGTAAGGCAGGGGAGGGGAAGGTAGGGTAAGGCAGGGGAGGGGAAGGTAGGGTAAGGCAGGGGAGGGGAAGGTAGGGTAAGGCAGGGGAGGGGAAGGTAGGGTAAGGCAGGGGAGGGGAAGGCTAAGGTAAGGCAGGGGAGGGGAAGGTAGGGTAAGGCAGGGGAGGGTAAGGCAGGGGAGGAGAGGGTAAGGCAAGGGAGGGGTGAACATTACCACGAAATATCCAAAGAGTGAGTGTGATAAGACGGACGAGAGGCCAATATAACACGAGAAGAGTTCAGTTCACACGTTTTGTTTTGATGTGACAGCTGTTGGACCCTTGTATGTATGTATGTATGTATTAATGTATGTATGTGTGTGTGTGTGTATCTTTCTGTGTCTGTTTCTCTTGTCTGTCTGTCTGTCTGGTTAGAATATCGAGAATTTTGATGTTATGTTTGACAGCCTAGCCTGGCTATATGTATTCCCATCCGACTGTCATCCATCCACCTTTCACCTTGCATTCCCTCACACCACCATCCATTCACCCACACCACCACCCACCCACCTACCACCACCACCACCACCACCACCACCCACCCACCCCACCCACCACCACCACCACCACCACCCACCCACCCACCCACCCACCACCACCACCCACCCACCCACCGACCTGCCACCACTACCACCCACCTGCCACCATCATCTACCTACCACCACCCACCTGCCACCATCACCCACCTACCACCACCACCCACCCACCTACCACCACCACCCACCTGCCACCATCACCCACTCACCACCATCACCCACTCACCACCACCCACACCACCCACCCCCCACCCACCACCCACCACCACCACCGACCTGCCACCACCACCACCCACCTGCCACCATCATCCACCTACCACCACCCACCACCACCACCCACCTGCCACCACCCACCACCCACCCACCCACCCACCACCACCACCCACCACCCCCCACCTGCCACCACCCACCACCACCACCCACCTGCCACCAGCGCCACCCACCCACCACCACCACCACCCACCTGCCACCAGCGCCACCCACCTCCCTCCACCCTAAAGGCAGGAACTCAACCCAACACATCACCCTCACCTGTCTCATTAACCTGTACACCCTGAATAAGCTACGTTTATCACCACAATCCAAACACCAATTACCTGTATGACTTACCCATAAAATACCGCTACCCTGTTATTATCGTGTGTATACTGAGAGAGAGAGAGAGAGAGAGAGAGTTTATTCCAGGTGGTCAGAAGCGGATATCACAGTTGTAAATAGAGTGGCTACACTCATCGAGCATAATATTCAATAAACAGACCACTCAGTGAGCATATACTTCATCAACAGACCACTCAGTGAGCATATACTTCATCAACAGGCCACTCAGTGAGCATATACTTCATCAACAGACCACTCAGTGAGCATATACTTCATCAACAGACCACTCAGTGAGCATATACCTCATCAACAGACCACTCAGTGAGCATATACTTCATCAACAGACCACTCAGTGAGCATTATTTAGCCAATCAACAGACCACTCAGTGAGCATATACCTCATCAACAGACCACTCAGTGAGCATATACCTCATCAACAGGCCACTCATTGAGCATCATTTAATAAGTGTCGGTCCCGGCCATCCATCACCACTCGCCCCCGACGGCTCTCACCTGGGTCGTGCTGTCGGTAATTAAGGAGACAAATAAACACACACGATGGCTGGTCTAATGGGTCCTCGTCCTAATAGACCCCAATTTAGCTATTAAGATTGGGGCCCGTCCTAATAGACCCCAATGTAACAACTATTTGGATTAGGGCCCAGTTCTAATGGACCCCTAATCGTCATGGGCCCAGTCCGCCATTCTATTATTCTCAAGATGAGTTAACAGAGTAGTTTGGTGATGTTATAACGAGTTGTTTACGTTACACAAGGTACACACGTCACAACCACTATCATCACCATCACCACCACCACCATATCCACAACCACATCCACCACCACTACCACTATCACCACCACGTGTTATTAGTTTACGCAATCCTCAGTAACCAACGAGTTATTATTGTCAGCGGGTGTGATATAGTCTCTCTCTCTCTCTCTCTCTCTCTCTCTCTCTCTCTCTCTCTCTCTCTCTGGGTGTGAGGGACCGGATGAGAGAGAGAGAGAGAGAGAGACATTGTCCTTAGATCTCCTCTCATTTCCTACCATCATGATAGTCCTTCTTCTTCTCCTTCTTCTTCTTCTTCTCCTCCTTCTTCTTCTTTCTTCTTCAGTAGTCTTATTGTAGTTATCATCATTATCATTATTATCATCATTATTATTATTATTCATTAACATTCTCACATGGCTGTACTGTGAGCGGTCAGGAGGGGATGTGCCCGTCTGATATGCTTTAATTGTCTGGCGATAATGACGATAATGGCGATAATGGTGATAATGGTAATAGTAGCGATAATAACGATAATGGTGATAATGGCGATAATGGCGATAATGGCGATAATGGTGATAATGGCGATAATGGTAATAATGGTAATAATGGTGATAATGGCGATAATGGCGATAATAGCGATAATAACGATAATGGCGATAATGGTGATAATGGCGATAATGGCGATAATGGTGATAATGGTGATAATGGTAATAATGGCGATAATGGTAATAATGGCGATAATGACGTGTGTTTTAAGAATACAGGAAAGCCGACCATTAGTGTTATCTTCGGCCAGGATAATTGATACGGGGGGGAGGGGGGGTCGGAGCCGTAGCTGTGGTGATTTACAATTTACAGATTATTTATAGTTTAGAGATAATTTACAGTTTACAGATAATTTACAGTGCAGCCAATTTACGGTTTACAGATAATTTACGAGTAATTTACAGTTTACAGTGGTGATGGGGCGGTTGGTTGGTTGGTTTACAATGTTCGGGGGACATGGTTTAGTTAAGAGTGGTAAGGGAGGAGGTAAGTTGGTTTATTGTTTACATGGGTGGACCAGGTGGTTGGTTTATTGTTTACACAGATAAGGGAGTACGTGGTTTATTTACAATTTTCAGTGGTAGTAAGGGAAGGGAGACGTTGTTTACAGTGGTGAGGGAACATATAGTGCATGTATAATATATAGTGGTAGAGGATTACTGGTTATTTACAATTTACAGAGAGAGAGAGAGAGAGAGATGTGTTTGTCGCTGGCAGGAAGTTGTATTATCATTGAACGTCGATTGTGTGTGTGTGTGTGTGTGTGTGTGGCGGGCATTTGTGTAGGTGTGAGTTATGTGTGAGTGTTGGGATAAATTATGTGTTTGAGGTATGTGTGTGTGTGTAAAGCCTTATGATAATTATCTCACCTTTCTCTCTCTAATTGGACAGGTAAGAGCTTGAGCTGTGGTCCAGGTAACTATGCCCTGGGTAAGTGTGAATCTTTGATGTTTTTTTTTATTCATTTTGTCATTATTCACAGGAACCAGAACCCCTTATTCAGTGTTGTCAGGTGTTTGTGACTGCCACGGGTGTTGTCAGGTGTTTATAAAGGTGTCAGAGTTTTGGCTGTATAGACTCAGGTGTTGCCAGGTGTTTGTTACTGCCACAGGTGTTGTCAGGTGTTTATAAAGGTGTCAGAGTTTTGGCTGTATAGAATCAGGTGTTGCCAGGTGTTTGCTACTGCCACAGGTGTTGTCACTAACGTCTCTGGTGTTGTTTTATTCATAGTGTTGCCAGGTGTTGTTTTATGACTTTATTATGATGCTGTTGCTGGTGATTGGGAGCTAACTCTCTCTCTCTCTCTCTCTCTCTCTCTCTCTCTCTCTCTCTCTCTCTCTCTCTCTCTCTCTCTCTCTCTCTCTCTACATACATACGTACATACATACATACACAAGCAAAGATACACATACATACAGGTACACACACACACACAGAAGCCATCAATACAATAATCCTTTACGACCAACTAAGGCGGCGTGGAGGTCGTTTGAAGGGGAGGAACGACTCACAATGGTGGTTTAATATGGTCGTGCTGGCGGTGGGTGGACGACCTGCTGTGTCTGCCTCTCCATCAACCACCACTACCACCCCCTCTTGCTCCACCACCCCCCACCAACCACCCCACCAAGCACCATTACCACACCATTAATCACCACTACCACCCCACCAACCACCACTACCACCCCTTCCTGCTCCACCACCCCCACCAACCACCCCACCAAGCACCACTACCACACCATTAATCACCACTACCACCCCACCAACCACCACTACCACCCCCTCCTGCTCCACCACCCCCACCAACCACCCCACCAAGCACCACTACCACTCCATCAACCACCACTACCACCCCCTCCTGCTCCACCACCCCCACCAACCACCCCACCAAGCACCACTACCACACCATTAATCACCACTACCACCCCCTCCTGCTCCACCACCCCCACCAACCACCCCACCAAGCACCACTACCACACCATTAATCACCACTACCACCCCACCAACCACCACTACCACCCCCTCCTGCTCCACCACCCCCACCAAGCACCGCTACCACCCCCTCCTGCTCCGCCACCCCTACCAACCACCCCACCAACCACCCCACCACTACCACACCACCAACCACCACTACCACCCCACCAACCACCACAACCCCCCACTAACGATCCTCACACGGGAATCACCATACTAGGGCTCACTTAACATAGCAAATAATGAACCTTTTAACACAGCGGGAAATTGTCTACCTTTACCTGTTCATACCTTAATTAGTAGTGTGTGTGTGTGTGTGTGTGTGTGTGTTTCTGACGTGAACAATATGAAGTTTAATTCCCTCACCTCTTACCCATGCTTCCCCTTCCCTCCCCCTCCCTCCCCCTCCCCCTATCATCTCTCCTTCCCTTACCCCTTCATTTCCTTCACCTCCACCTTCCCTCCCCTTCACACTCCACCCCCCTCCCCTTCACACTCCACCCCCTCCCCTTTACACTCCACCCCCCTCCCCTTCACACTCCACCCCCCTCCCCTTCACACTCCACCCCCCTCCCCTTCACACTCCACCTCCTTGCCCCCTCCCTCCCCATCCATCCCCGCCCCCTCCCCCTGTAACCCGTTGGCTGACCCGACCTCAAGTGCTGGACAGGTCAGGTCAGGTCAGGTCACACAGTCATCCCATTCTGCAGTTACTATACCTTAAATATTTAACTGTGTGTGTGTTGATTATTGCACACCTAAATAAGTAACACAGTGGTTCTTGCAAACATATGCTGTTGTACACCTGGCTTAGGAAGACAGTGGTCCTTACACACACACACACACACACACACACATACACATACACACACACACACCTACCTGAATTAACAATACATCTGTTGCACATCTGACTTGGTAACACTATTGTTCTCTAAGGCAGTGTTGCACAACCCATTACCTAAAGGGAGCGACTTGTGTGCCTCTTGCAAGCACAAGATTGACATACATGATCTAGCCTCCAGGTAAGAATAAAGCTGTCATGACCTCAGGCACTAATTACAGTAGTCATTCACCTCCCCCCCCGTCGTGACTGTAGCCCTGACACGACCGACGTAGTTTTGTAATCGACGCAGTTCTGTAATCAACGCAGTTCTGTAGAGACTTAGTTTTGTAATCGACGCAGTTCTGTAATCGACGCAGTTCTGTAGAGACTTAGTTTTGTAATCGACGCAGTTTTGTAAACCTACTCAATGTACTAGTTGACACGGTTACACATGATACAAAAAATACACTGTACCGTTAAAACAATACAAATAACGGTACACATTATCACATTAATTATCACACGGTACATATTATCACAGTACAATTATTAACCCATGACCAAAAAAAAATTGACACATTATAATTAACACGTTACAAATTATCACACAACACAATTAGTGAGAGACAAGATTAGGGGAAGTGTGTGTGTGTGTGTGTGTGGTGAGAGATTAGGTTAGGTTAGGTTTAGGTTAGGTTAGGTTAGGTTAGGTTAGTATTTGGGTGGTTAAGGTTAGATTAGGTTATGTTAGGTTAGGTTAGTATTAGGGTGATTAAGGTTAGGTTTAGGTTAGGTTAGTATTTGGGTGGTTAAGGTTAGATTAGGTTATGTTAGGTTAGGTTAGTATTAGGGTGATTAAGGTTAGGTTTAGGTTAGGTTAGTATTTGGGTGGTTAAGGTTAGATTAGGTTATGTTAGGTTAGGTTAGTATTAGGGTGATTAAGGTTAGGTTTAGGTTAGGTTAGTATTTGGGTGGTTAAGGTTAGATTAGGTTATGTTAGGTTAGGTTAGTATTAGGGTGATTAAGGTTAGGTTTAGGTTAGGTTAGTATTTGGGTGGTTAAGGTTAGATTAGGTTATGTTAGGTTAGGTTAGTATTAGGGTGATTAAGGTTAGGTTTAGGTTAGGTTAGTATTTGGGTGGTTAAGGTTAGATTAGGTTATGTTAGGTTAGGTTAGTATTAGGGTGATTAAGGTTAGGTTTAGGTTAGGTTAGTATTTGGGTGGTTAAGGTTAGATTAGGTTATGTTAGGTTAGGTTAGTATTAGGGTGATTAAGGTTAGGTTTAGGTTAGGTTAGTATTTGGGTGGTTAAGGTTAGATTAGGTTATGTTAGGTTAGGTTAGTATTAGGGTGATTAAGGTTAGGTTTAGGTTAGGTTAGTATTTGGGTGGTTAAGGTTAGATTAGGTTATGTTAGGTTAGGTTAGTATTAGGGTGATTAAGGTTAGGTTTAGGTTAGGTTAGTATTTGGGTGGTTAAGGTTAGATTAGGTTATGTTAGGTTAGGTTAGGTTTGTATTAGGGTGATTAAGGTTAGGTTAGGTAGGTTAGGTTAGCTTAATGTGAGTGAGATTAATGTTTAGGTTAGTTTAGGTTATGTTAACGTTGGTTAGATTAGGTCATGTCATTGTAGGTTAGGTTAAGTTAGCATTAGGGTGGTAAATCTTCAGGTTAAGTTGGATTAGCATTAGAGTGGTTAATCCTCAGATGAAATTAGCTAGCAGGTGGATTAGGTTAGGTTGGATTAGAGTGGTTAATCCTCAGATGAAATTAGCTAGCAGGTGGATTAGGTTAGGTTGGATAAGCATTAGAGTGGTTAATCCTCAGATGAAATTAGCTAGCAGGTGGATTAGCATTAGAGTGGTTAATCCTCAGATGAAATTAGCTAGCAGGTGGATTAGGTTAGGTTGGATTAGCATTAGAGTGGTTAATCCTAAGATGTAATTAACTAATGGGGGCTAATCTTGATGTTGACCGTCACCCCTAATGACGGTAACCCCTCACACCCCCCTCACACCCCCCTCACACCCCTGTTTACCCGGCCCTTCCCTCCTGACCTAACTGGTAGATGGAAGAACCCCTCCCCCCCACTCTTCCCCCAGCCTGCCCACCCCCCCACCACCTCCAGCCCCCCACCACCCCCAGCCCCCAGCCCCCACCACCCCCAGCTCCCACCACCCCCAGCTCCCCACCACCCCCAGCCCCCCCCACCACCCCCAGCCCCCCCCACCCACCCCCACCACCCCCCACCCCACCACCCCCAGCCCCCCCACCCCCCCCCCCACCACCCCCAGCCCCCCCAGGGATCTTCTCTTTCTTCATGTATGGCTTAACGCAGACAGTAACCAGATCCTTAAACAGTCTAATGTTGTTTTGAGGAAGAAATGAATGTGTGTTGATGTTTTTATTAATGTTGAATGTTGTTAGTGAAGTAATGTGGTTGAACTTTTGGTGTGTGTGTGTGTGACTTAACATTGCTCTCTCTCTCTCTCTCTCTCTCTCTCTCTCTCTCTCTCTCTCTCTCTCTCTCTCTCTCTCTCTCTCTCTCTCTCGTTTTTTGTGTGAGAGAGTGAGAGAGAGAGTCACTCGCGAGGCCATCAACTTTGCCGGAATTTTCATGTAGGTTGTGTTGGAATGATGATGGTGGTGATGATGATGGTGGTGGTGATGGTGGTGATGATGGTGGTGGTGATGGTGATGGTGGTGGTGATGATGGTGGTGGTGATGGTGGTGGTGGTGGTGATGGTGGTGGTGGTGATGATGGTGATGGTGATGGTGGTGGTGATGGTGGTGGTGGTGGTGGTGATGGTGATGATGATGATGATGATAGTGTCAGTCACATAGGGAAAGCAACATCAAATTACAGTACAGTTTCAAGGTAAATTTACCGCCATTTTACCGTAATTGTCTTTCCTAACTTGAACATAATGGTGATGAGGAACAAAAAGGGTGGTGGTGATGGAGAATGATGGTGAATAATGGTGAATAATGATGGAGGAAGTCACCAGGTCACCATCACCAAGTAACATCAATTTTCAGTCGAGTCTCAGTGTAATTTCGACGCCATCTTGGGTATCAGTATTCAGTCGTAATGCAGCTTTAATGGTGATGGCCGGCGGAACGGATGGTGATGATGATGATAATGGTGATGAATGGTGATGAAGGCAGCACCGGGAGTTAGCCAAGTGGGGTGAAGTTATGGGTGTGTGTGTGTGTGTGTGTGTGTGTGTGTGTGTGTGTGTTTTGAGTGACGGTGTAGGTGCTGTCAGGTTAAACTAGGTGTAGGTTAAGTTAGGTTAAGATCAAGTTGTTTTTTTGCTTCTGTTAAATTAGATGTAGCTAAGGTTAAATTGGGCGTGTAGGTTAGGTTAAATTAAGTGTAGGTTAGGTTAAGTGTAGGTTAGATTAAGTGTAGGTTAGGTTAAATATAGGTTAGGTTAAGTATAGGTTAGGTTAAGTATAGGTTAGGTTAAGTTAGGAAAGACTAAAGTTATCTTTCTCCAGGCGCTGATCCACTACACCCAACCATAACGGGCAGTGATATACCTATTGTAGATTATGTGGAGAGAGGGGCGTCACATCTCCGTCACTACCCGGTCGGCGGCAGTCCATTGATGGGCGGGTTGTTATGTGTGACGGGGGCGGACAAAGAGCCGTTGTGACGCGGTGCATTAACGTTGCTAATCGGGAATGGTGTTACAGTGTGTGAGGGCGGGGAACATTGGCGTCACGTTACGTCTTGGGCAGCAGGTTCACCGGAAAATGAAAGGTTATTTGGGCCTGAGTCCTAATAGACCCCAGTCCTAATAGACCCCAGTCCTAATAGACCCCAGTCCTAATAGACCCCAGTCCTAATAGACCCCAGTCCTAATAGACCCCAGTTCTAATAGGCACCAATCCTAATAAGCCCCAGTCCTAATAAGTCCCCGACCTAACCATTGTAGTTAAGCCCCAATGGTTAAGTGAGCACCCTAACCTAACCTAACCTGACGTAACCTGACCACTGGGATTGGGGCACATGTGAGTGTGTCGGGGCAGGTGGTGAGGGCCGTTGCGTCACCACCAGCCTCTGTACTGTACGTTAACCTCCCCCTTATCGGGATAAGCGTCCGGGTATTGCAGCTGTCTCCTGTTCGTTATGTCTGGCAGCGGTGTTGGGATGCCACAGCTGGACCAAACAACCTCTGGGGTATAAGAACGGAGATGAACCCTTGGACGTATCCTTGAATGCCTTGGGGAGGGGGGGGGGTCAGGTCTTGCGAGGCTTGACATTAGCCACTCTAGACTGTCACACAGGCACCTGGTGACCCTCGAGCCCCAGCCAGTGGCATGTGTCCAGGACTAAACACTAGACGTTCACAGCACTAGCCAAGATCAACGTTCACAGCACTAGCCAAGATCCACGTTCACAGCACTAGCCAAGATCCACGTTCACAGCACTACGCAAGACCCACGTTCACATAGCACTAATTGAAGCACCAAATGAACGGACGTAATCTTTGTGAACGGCCGACCCAGTTGCCTTCCTCATCAATATTCTCAAAGTGTATGAATCACATTTTATGAACACAATCCAAGTCTTATATAATACCAACCTGTGTTTTAAGATGCGGTCTGTGTTGCTCTTGTACACAGCTTAGTTTTTACTGCCTTGTAAATCTGTGTGTGTGTGTGTGTGTGTGTTCATAACCAAAGAAAATTTAACATATCCGAACCTAACCTAACCTAACCCCTCACTCCCCCCCCCCACCCACTTTTCCCTCACCTGTAGAACACTTAATTGTCTTTTAAATTACCTCGTTTTTATTAACCGGTAGTTAAGAGTTAATTGGGCAATTTGGTGGTTTAGCTATGAGAGGTGTCAGTATATCACACGTGTTGCTACCTTATTGTCCTAAACTACAGGAGAATTAGAGATGGGGGGAGGGGGAGAACGTGAGAGGAAGGGGGAAGGGGGAGGGAGGAGGGAAGGGGAAAAGAGAGAAGGTATGAAGGACGAAAGAGAGAGACAGAGAGAGAACACGAAGAATAACAATTGAAGTCAAAGCTCAAAATAAAAGGACAATGAGAGAAAGAACTGATAAAGACGGAATAGAACGGAAGAGGCCAGAAAATTAGGTAAATATAGAATAGAGGAAAGAATTGGGCTTAATGATTGATAAACAGAGGAATCAAGGAGTCAGTAATAAAGGTGAGGAATAGGTAGAATAGGAGAGAAAATCAGAAGGTAGATGAAATAAGAAGCAGTAATGGGCACAGATGATGGGTGGAGTGAGGGAATGGGCACAGATGATGGGTGGAGTGAGGGAATGGGCACAGATGATGGGTGGAGTGAGAGAATGGGCTCAGATGATGGGTGGAGTGAGGGAATGGGCACAGATGATGGGTGGAGTGAGAGAATGGGCTCAGATGATGGGTGGAGTGAGGGAATGGGCTCTGATGATGGGTGGAGTGAGGGAATGGGCACAGATGATGGGTGGAGTGAGGGAATGGGCACAGATGATGGGTGGAGTGAGGGAATGGGCTCAGGTGATGGGTGGAGTGAGGGAATGGGCTCAGATGATGGGTGGAGTGAGGGAATGGGCACAGATGATAGGTGGAGTGAGAGAATGGGCACAGATGATGGGTGGAGTGAGGGAATGGGCACAGGTGAGGGGTGGAGTGAGGGAATGGGCTCAGATGATGGGTGGAGTGAGAGAATGGGCACAGATGATGGGTGGAGTGAGAGAATGGGCTCAGATGATGGGTGGAGTGAGGGAATGGGCTCAGATGATGGGTGGAGTGAGGGAATGGGCTCTGATGATGGGTGGAGTGAGGGAATGGGCACAGATGATGGGTGGAGTGAGGGAATGGGCACAGATGATGGGTGGAGTGAGGGAATGGGCTCAGATGATGGGTGGAGTGAGGGAATGGGCTCAGATGATGGGTGGAGTGAGGGAATGGGCACAGATGATGGGTGGAGTGAGAGAATGGGCACAGATGATGGGTGGAGTGAGGGAATGGGCACAGATGATGGGTGGAGTGAGAGAATGGGCTCTGATGATGGGTGGAGTGAGAGAATGGGCTCTGATGATGGGTGGAGTGAGGGAATGGGCACAGATGATGGGTGGAGTGAGAGAATGGGCACAGATGATGGGTGGAGTGAGGGAATGGGCTCAGATGATGGGTGGAGTGAGAGAATGGGCACAGATGATGGGTCGAGTGAGGGAATGGGCACAGATGATGGGTGGAGTGAGGGAATGGGCTCAGATGATGGGTGGAGTGAGAGAATGGGCTCAGATGATGGGTGGAGTGAGGGAATGGGCACAGATGATGGGTGGCGTGAGGGAATGGGCACAGATGATGGGTGGAGTGAGGGAATGGGCACAGATGATGGGTGGAGTGAGGGAATGGGCACAGATGATGGGTGGAGTGAGGGAATGGGCTCAGGTGATGGGTGGAGTGAGGGAATGGGCTCAGATGATGGGTGGAGTGAGGGAATGGGCACAGATGATGGGTGGAGTGAGAGAATGGGCACAGATGATGGGTGGAGTGAGGGAATGGGCACAGATGATGGGTGGAGTGAGAGAATGGGCTCAGATGATGGGTGGAGTGAGAGAATGGGCACAGATGATGGGTGGAGTGAGGGAATGGGCACAGATGATGGGTGGAGTGAGGGAATGGGCACAGATGATGGGTGGAGTGAGGGAATGGGCTCAAATGATGGGTGGAATGAGAGAATGGGCTCAGATGATGGGTGAAGTGAGAGAATGGGCTCAGATGATGGGTGGAGTGAGAGAATGGGCACAGATGATGGGTGGAGTGAGGAATGGGCTCAGATGATGGGTGGAGTGAGGGAATGGGCACAGATGATGGGTGGAGTGAGGGAATGGGGTACAGTTTAAAATATAATGGGTCAGTAGGTAAAATAATGGGAACAAAAAAATAATAGGCACAGTCGATAAAGTAATGGGTGAGACAGCAACAGAGGGCGAGAAGGGTATTAGGCAATGGTCAATACAACTCTCTTTCCCTTATAAGGACATTGGTCAGTACTGCTAGGGGGGGGGTGAGGGAGGGGTAGTGAGGGGGAGGGAGGGGGTAGTGAGGGGGAGGGGGGAGGGGGGGGTGAAGGTACGGATTGTTCTATGTTAAGGGCAGTACCGCGAACACGACAAGGAAACACTTAGCAGTCTTAAAACCTAACCTAACCTAACCTAACCTAACCTAGCCTAACCTAACCTAACCTAACCTAACGTGATTGGGTTAAGTTACGATAGATTGGGTTTGGTTCATTAGGGATTGATTAGGTTCGGGTAATTTGGATTAAGGTTAGATAGATTATGTTTATTAGGATAGAATTAAGGAGAATTAAATGCCTTAGTGGTGGTGTTCGTGGTAGGTCACTAACACTGGCCGTCTGCGGGGGGGGGGGGGGGTTGAGTGTGGCCGGGTAAAAAATTGAACATCAAACATGACTCAGGAATTACCGGTCTCTGTGTTGACTTTTGCTCCCAAACTTTTCTACTGTGTGTGTGTGTGTGTGCGTGTGTGTGTGTGTGTGTGTGTGTGTGTGTGTGTGTGTGCGTGCGTGTGTGTGTGTGTCCTATGTGGGGGTGGGGGTGGCGCGGGGGGGGGGCGGGCGTGTGCGTCTCTCTCTCTCTCTCTCTCTCTCTCTCTCTCTCTCTCTCTCTCTATAGCTTAATAATAACGCTCGTGAAGACTCGCTTTTAACGTCTCCCTGATCTTTCTCTCCCTTACTGCTACTCTCCCTGATCTCCCTCCATGACCTCTCTCTCTCTCCCTGATCTCCCTCCTTGACCTCTTCCCTCCCTGACATTTTCCCTTACCACCACCCTGACCCCTCCATCAAACCTTCTCTCACTCCTACCCTCCCACACTCACACACCCTCACCCTCTTGCCTTCCCCCTCTCCCTCTCTCCCTCCCCTCCCTCACTTCTCACCTCCCTTACCTCACCCTCCCCTCCCTCACTTCTCACCTCCGTCAACCCTCCCACCCCTCCCTCCCTCACCCCTACTCTCCCTCACCCCTACTCTCCCTCCACCTCCCTCCCTCACCCCTCTCTCCTCCCTCCTCCCTCCCTCACCTCTCTCCCTCACCCCTCCCTCCCTCACCTCCCTCCCTCCCTCACCCCTCCCTCCCTCACCTCCCTCCCTCCCTCACCTCCCTCTTCCTCACCCCTCCCTCACCTCTACTCTCCCTCACCTCCCTCCCTCACCCCTCCCTCACCTCCCTCCCTCCCTCACCCCTACTCTCCCTCACCTCCCTCCCTCACCCCTCCCTCCCTCACCCCTCCCTCCCTCACCCCTCCCTCCCTCACCTCCCTCTCTCACCTCCCTCCTCCCTCCCTCACCCCTCCCTCCCTCACCCCTCCCTCACCTCCCTCCCTCCCTCACCTCTACTCTCCCTCACCACCCTCCCTCACCCCTCCCTCCCTCACCTCCCTCCCTCCCTCACCTCTACTCTCCCTCACCTCCCTCCCTCACCCCTACTCTCCCTCACCCCTCCCTCCCTCACCTCCCTCCCTCATCCCTCCCTCCCTCACCCCTCCCTCACCTCTACTCTCCCTCACCTCCCTCCCTCACCCCTACTCTCCCTCACCACCTCCCTATAAACCAGTAAGGTAATCCCCGGTCAGGACTCGTTGAGAATGAATTAGGATTTAAGTCGTAAGGTTGTCGAGTGTAGTGGTAAGGTCAGGTCAGGGTGGGTCAGGGGTGTGTCACGATAGTCTGGGCATGAGGGTGGGGGTGGTTTAGGGCATCTCGAGGGGTGGGAATTAACCTATTGACCTCGCCTGTCTTCTCATGGTAGAGGTTGAATAGGTCCCGTATATTGTAATCGGCCCCAAATGGACTTTATCTAACCTGACCTAACCTCACCTGACCTAACCTGACCTAACCACAGCCAAAGTCTAGTACAGGTATTTTTCACGTTTGACTGTCAGGTTTGGCAGACAGTCGACACACACACACACACAGTACCGTGAGGGGCAGCTTTGTGGTGATCATCTCTCTCTCTCTCTCTCTCTCTCTCTCTCTCTCTCTCTCTCTCTCAAGGTGTGTTAAGGGAACGTGACTCTAGCACCCTTTAGTGAAGTTAAGGCCCCGTTAATCTCCCCCCCCCCCCTGTGTGTGTGTCTGTGTGTGTGAAGAACTAGTGCTCTCTCTCTCTCTCTCTCTCTCTCTCTCTCTCTCTCTCTCTCTCTCTCTCTCTCTCTCTCTCTCTCAACAGGGAAGCGCCCATCACTGCTCACTACATTTAATCAGGCACAACAAAGTTCATTGCATTACGGGTCAAAGGTCATGCCAATTAATCCCCACCCAAATTAACAGTGACCTTTTTTCACACCATTACGGCTTAACTGGGCGAATTAAATGACCTCCCTGTTTAATTGGGCGGTTGAAATCGTTACATATGCAGGGGGTAATTAGGGGTTCAGGTAGATAACTGAACCCCATAATTATATACAGGTACCTTAACCTCTTACCTGTGTAATTAAATGTATCTGAGAAATTAATTAATCTAGTTATATATAGTTAATGGTGATCTCTTTAACTTAGGTATGTTTTATCCACAAATTAATCTTGGCACTCAATTAAAATGTCTTCGTTTATATTTTAATCGTCCAAAAATAACATCATTTGCAAACAGGTTTAAAGTCCACTTATTTGTATGCAAAATAAGTGTGGGGGTGGTGGTGGTGGGGGGGGGGGGTGTGTTGGCGCGGCTCTTTGGACTTGAGATCTGCGGGTGGGGATGTGAGGTGGGTCTGATGGTGTGTAAGAGGGAGGGAGAGGCTGTGTTGGGGTTTGGGGGTTCGGATGTTTGGGTTCGAGGATTCGGAGGGTTTGGGTTCGAGCATTCGGATGTTTATGTTCGGGGATTCGGATGTTTGGGTTTTTGGGATCGTGGGTTCGAGGATGCAGATGCTTGGGTTCGGGGATTCGGATGTTTAGGTTCGAAGGTTCAGAAGTTTGGGCTCGGGGATTCGGAGGCTTCAACAAATCCCCTTACTTCTGGTCTTAAACTACCGCCGCCTTATATGCAGATCACGATGACAGACAAGATAAAGTGTACACCGATCTCATGATTATTCCCCGCACAAGTCTTGGTGTTTGGCAGGTGGAGTGATATACATGCTAGCCGTGTTGGTCTTACCTTCTGATGGTCGTGTTGGGCTGTGGTCATGTGAGTTAAGTGCTGCGTTAGTGGAGTAAACATGGGAGTGTGTGTGTGTGTGTGTGCGCTTTAGACGTGGTAAGCCGTGTTAAACTTCAATTAATTGCTTCAGGTCGTATGTGCTTCAGTCCTGATGGGCCTCAGTCCTATTAGACCATATTAAATGACCCCCAGTTATAGTTGATACTCATCGTAATAGGGCCTTTATTTTATTTATTTATTTTTTTTTACGGGGATTAGCCTACCCGGGCACAGGTCACTGACCCACATCAGGGCCTGGGGGGCGAAAATGTAATAATAATAACAATAATACTTAGTTCATAGTAAATAAAATTTATAATAAAAAATAGATAAATACAAAATAAATAATAATAACAAAGAACAATAAAAAATATATTTTTTTAAAAGATCAATAGTGAGAAACGTTATCTGTATGTTGTTTTCTCAAAGTAAGAGAAACAATTGAGACCCTGCAATTGTGTATAAATGTGGCAGAAAGTCAGATCAGCAACCTGGGACTTGGTCACAATATTCGTGATGCCATATGGCAGCAGGGTCTACCATTAGACAACACATTATGCTTCCAATATCTTCCCAGGCGGTAGTACCTCCCTGTTTGATGGCTGCCTACTACCTACCTGGTCGTAATGGGCCACAATCCCAATATTTAAATAAGACAAGGTGGCCCTTTAATCTGTGTGACATTAGGTGTACACTCGGGTGAACACAGGACAATATTGATAGCAGCAGGTAATGCTGGCCCCTGTGGCGTGCCAATTATCCCGTCATCCCCGCTGAGGTGTTCACAGCTGATGGACGCCACGACCCTTTGTTTACAAACACTGTAAGCTGACTGGGGGCGGTGTTGGCTTCCATCACCGAGTGCTTGGCATTGATGGCGTGATTAGTAAATGTTTATTGGCTATTAGCATCATTGTACGTGGTTGACTGTTGTTGATTTGATTGTATTAGGACGAAGTTATTGTATTAGTAGTAAGGTAAGATGATAGATGGCGATAGTAATGATGGTGTTAGGAATGGACACGATGGCTTCATTTTTTAGGTGTTAATCTTGTGACGTGACTGAGCTCTGACGGCTGTGTATAAAGTGTTATTCGGCGATAGTCTGAATATTTAATGAATAATTAGTGTTCATGGATAATTGGGCTTGGTATTATGCATAACTACATTGATACATATATACATAATGCATAACCGGGCGGACATACACATGGATAGTCTCGTAAATATCTTTCCATACGTATGTATTGTTGTGTATGAATATATAGTACATGCATACATTCATGTGTATAAATTTATACCTAATCGTATGTATATATGCATACAGTTCATGTCAAGGCAGCTGGTGGTTGGTGGCTGTGGGCAGTAGTCTTAGTGGGTTGTGGTATGTGGTTGGTTGTGTGGTGGTGGCAGAGGGTGTGGTAGTGGTGGCAGAGGGTGGGTAGTTATGATTTTGGATTGTTAGAACTTGATTGTGGTTGTGGGTAACGGTGATGGGTGGTAGCGGGTGTGGGTAGTGGTGGCAGCGGGTGTGGTAGTGGTGGCAGCGGGTGTGGTAGTGGTGGCAGAGGGTGTGGTAGTGGTGGCAGAGGGTGTCAGCGGCTCAAGAAGTGCATTAGTGGTTTCGTGAAAGTAAATAGACATCATTATCCAGGGAGAGCCGACCACAGCCGTCGTCTTTGCCTCCCGTGTCCTCGTGTTTATGAGCCCACGGCTGTCTTCACTTAACATATTTTAACCCTCAATATAACTTAACTTAACCCAACATAAACCTAACCTAACATAAACCTAACCTAACCCAACTCAACATAAACCCCACTATGCGAGTTAATCACCGCCGTCAGCACCATACCAAGACCCCACTAAGCGAGTTAATCACCGCCGTCAGCACCAAATCCCTTGTGTCAGCCGTAGCATTGTGCCTGAGGGTTATAACGGCAGGAGGAATTTAGCGACTGGGGATTCCTTGCAGTCCAGCCCCGTCAGGTAGTGGAGGGACGGCGGGCGGGGCTCCAGTCACTTGGCATTGTGCTGGATCATCTCGCCTATTGGTTGATGATCTAGCATTCTGGTTGATTGATGATCCGATACAACCTAACCTACCCGTAATCTAACTTAACCTACCCCTACCCTAGCATAAGAACCTAACCTACCCCTAATCTAACTTAACCTACCCCTACCCTAGCATAAGAACCTTCCTAACTTGAACCTAACCTACCCCTACCCTAGCATAAGAACCTGACCTAACCTAACCTAACTTGAACCTAACCTACCCCTAATCTAACTTACCCCAAACCAAACCTAACTTAACCTAATCTTACTTAACTTAATCTTACCTATCCCTAACTTAACCTATCCCTATTCCCAACCCAACCCTAACCTGACCTAACCAAACCTATAGGAAAAACACCATGTGATAGGGAGTTCCACACAGTGTTTTGGGTAACGAAGTGGATTATTTATTAAGTGAAACCCTACAACACTACATCAGACTTTCATCATTGTTATTGTGGTCAGTGGAGCATTGAGGGTCGTGTGATGAGGCGGGGAGTGGTGAAGGGGGAATTTGACCTATGTGTGTGTGTGTGTGTGTGTGTGTGGCCTCTTAACCAACACCACCACCATCAACACACATTCTATAAGCCTTAGTTGACCTGACCTGACCTAACCTGACCCTTTCCTCACCTCATGTCAAGATGTTTTTGGTCCCCAGTTTAATTTACCTATTCCTTCCTCCCCCTCCTTCTCCTTCTCCATAGGTACACATCCCCATCCCAAACCGTCCCTCCCTCATTTCCCCTTCCCTCCCCCAATCCCTCATCTCCCCTCCCCTCCCTCTCCCCCTCCCTCCCCTCCCCTCCCTCTCCCCCTCCCTCCCCTCCCTCTCCCCCTCCCTCCCCTCCCTCTCCTCCCTCTCCCCCTCCCTCCCCTCCCTCCCCGTCTCCCCCTCCCTCCCTCCCCCCCCCCATCTCCCCCTCTCACGTTTCCTAGTACCAACAGTCATCTCACCTGTATCTAATTATCATATAGTGAGGGACCAATATGGGGGAGGGAGCCAATTAACCTGTGCCATATATCGGAGTGGGCATTATGGGTATGGGTATGGTTGCGTGTCTTGTTTGTGAGGTTTGGTGGGTAGTGGGTATCAGTTTTAATGGGTGTTGGTTCTCCTGGGTCCCAATTTAAAGGGGGGGGAGCAGAATGTCTAATGGGCTCTGGTTCTGTTGGGCATCAGTTCTGTTGGGCATCAGTTCTGTTGGGTACCAGTTTTATTGGACATCACTTCTGTTGGGCATCAGTTCTGTTGGGCATCAGTTCTGTTGGGCATCAGTTCTGTTGGGCATCAGTTCTGTTGGGTATCAGTTCTGTTGGGCATCAGTTCTGTTGGGTATCAGTTCTGTTGGGCATCAGTTCTGTTGGGCATCAGTTCTGTTAGGTACCAGTTTTATTGGACAGTAATATTCGACCATCGCCTAAAACCCCCACAAAATGGGTACTCTGTGACTACGTGGCACTGTAATGGGTACTCTGTGACTCTACGTGGCACTGTAATGGGTACTCTGTGACTCTACGTGGCACTGTAATGGGTACTCTGTGGCTCTACGTGGCACTACAATTGGTACTCTGTGACTCTATGTGGCACTGTATCTCACTAACTGCTAGAGCGGCCTTCAGTGTGCCAGATCCTAGGTGTCACTGGCAATCTATCCAGCAGTAGGACTGGAGAGTGTTACCACCCCTTCCTTCCTTCCTTCCTTCCTTCCTCCCTCCCTTCCTCCCTTCCTCCCTCCCTCCCTTCCTTCCTTCCTTCCTTCCTTCCTTCCTTTCTTCCTCCCTCCCTCCCTTCCTCCCTCCCTCCCTCCCTTTCCTTCCTTCCTTCCTTCCTTCTCTCCTCTCCTTCCTCCCTCCTCCCTCCCTCCCTCCTCCTCCCTTTCCTCCCTTCCTTCCTTCCCTCCTCTCCTCCCTCCCTCCCTTCCTCCTTCCTTCCTTCCCTCCCTCCCCTCCCTCCCTCTCCTTCCCCTCCCCTCCTCCCTCCCTCCCTCCCTCCCTCCCTCCCTCCCTTCTTCCTCCCTCCCTCCCTTCCCTTCCTCCCTCCCTTCCTTCCTTCCTTCCTTCCTCCCTCCCTCCCTCCCTCCCTTCTTTCCTCCCTCCCTCCCTTCCTTCCTTCCTTCAACTCATGGTGTGTGTTCTGATGGTTACCAATCTGTGTTTATTCGTATATCAGAAAAGTGTTATGATGGCCCCGTGTCACCGTTAATCAGTGTGTGTGAGTGCGTGCGTGCGTGTGTGTGCGTGCGTGCGTGTGTGAGAGAGAGTATTTACGTCTTCTGATAACCACCAAATCACCAGTGGATGATCTGATAAGACACCAATCACCAGGAGTATCTTGATGTGATGGGCAGCCTTTGTTGTGATCACACGTATTACTATTCAGGTCACACAAGCTCAGGGCGCCCTCCTCCGTGCTGGGACGCGCTCAGGGGGACTTTTCCGACGTCCTCTCCTCTAGGGGCGTTGGCTGGGTAAGACGACCACACGTATGACTTGGGTACAGCGGGATATCGTGTTGTCGTTTCTCATTCCTAGTTATTGTCTTTTCGTTATTCCTCGTTATTGTCTTCTCCCTTTCACTTCCCCTCCCCCTCTTCCCCATCACCCCCCCTCCTTCCTTCGCTGCCCTCCCCCTCACCCCCTCCCCCCCCCCCCTCCCCTATAAGGTGGTGTGTAGGGTGACCGAGATTCCAATGGGCGCGGTACACACACACACACACTCTGTATATTGTGTCACACCGTGTTTACTTGTCCTCCACACCTTGTTTACCTGTCCACCACACCTTGTTTACCCACACCTTGTTTACCTGTCCACCACACCTTGTTTACCTGTCCACCACACCTTGTTTACCTGTCCACCACACCTTGTTTACTCGTCCTCCACACCTTATTCTTGTGCACCACGCTCTTTATATCTGTGGACCACACCCTGTACACTCGACAACCACACCCTGTATACCCGACAAACCACACCCTGTATGTCTACGAGGCACACCTAATACACTGTCATTTACGGTCTCCCTCCACTAACCTGTACATAGCACTATCTGCACCCTAAAATTGCCGTCTTTACCCACCTCTCATGGGCAGGTGGAGAGAGATAGCGATCAGTGTGTGTGTGTGTGTGTGTGTGTGTGTGTGTCTGTGTGTGTGTGTGTCTGTGTGTGTGTGTGTGTGTGTGTGTGTGTGTGTGTGTGTGTGTGTCTGGGGATAATTATATGAGCTGTCTCGTCCTCGAACTTTTCACTTGAGTTTCACGACACTTAGGGAGGGTGGGTGTCTCTCTCTCTGTCTGTCTCTGTCTGTGTCTCTCTCTGTCTGTGTCTCTCTCTCTGTCTGTGTCTGTGTCTGTCTGTGTCAGGAAATAAGAGATAATGTTTGTGGTCATATTTTCACCATCTGAGACCTGTGGTTGTGAGGGTGATATATGCTGGTAATATTACGTGGCTTCTATAACATATAATGATGATGATAATAATAATAATAATAATGATAATAATAAGAATAATACAGGTTAATGATAATAAGAAATAAAAAAAATAATAATAATAACTAATAAATATGCAATAGTAATATACATACATACATACACACAGTACGTACATACATACATACATACATACAGTACGTACATACATACAAACGTAATAAAAGCACCACAACATTGGAGGGAGAGAGAGAGAGAGAGAGAGAGAGAGAGAGAGAGAGAGAGAGAGAGAGGTGGTGGTGGTGGTGTGGTATACAGGGTGGTCACGACTCCACCCCGCCTCACCTCTGTCCTCCTCCCTGGCATAGTGTTTTTATCGTAGCCATCATCGGGTCATCTCTGGTGCCGGGGGTGACAGGTGTGTTTAAGGAGGGCGGGGTTTTTATCTTAATTAATCTCACCTGTGTCTGGGGACCGTAAGAGTCAGGGTGGGTGTGTGTGAGTGATGCCAATAAACAGAGCGACATTAAAACTATTGAAAGAGAAACATCCCCCTGCAAGTGAAGATGAAGGCATCAGGTTCCAGGGTGACTATATCCCACCAAATGCTGTCCTGTTCGAGAAAATAACAGGAGGGATGGTGTGGAAAAAGGCACTGAAGACTCGAGGAGGAGCCGGCCCTTCAGGTCTGGATGCAAACGGTTGGAGAGTCATCCTCAGCACAAACAAGTTTGGCCCTGTAGCAAGCGATCTCTGCACTGCCATTGCCACCCTTGCAAGAAAGCTTGCATCCTCTTGCTGCCATCACCTCCAGGCCCTGACGGCCTGCCGCCTTATTCCTCTGGAAAAGAAACCAGGATGTAGACCTATAGGGGTGGGGGAAGTGCTGAGGCGGATCATCGGAAAGTGTATAATGGAGGTAGTAAAGGATGATGTCAGGGCAGCAGCAGGGAACCTACAAGTGTGTGCTGGCCACCAGGCTGGTGGGGAGGCGGCCATTCACGCCATGAGATTGATATTTGAGCAGCGTGATTGTGAGGCCGTTCTCCTGGTGGATGCTTCAAACGCATTCAACATACTTAACCGCAAGGTGGCACTGCACAACATCAAGATCAAGTGTCCTAGCTTTGCGATGTATGTTGAAAATTCGTATAGGAATCCTTCAGACCTCTACATAGTAAACAACAAGGCTCTACGAGGTGATACCATCCTACAGTCGACCGAGGGAACAACACAGGGGGACCCCGTTGCAATGGCAATGTATGCAATAGGCCGATCAGTGCTCCAACAAGAAATAAAGTATGAAACAACTGGGGTCAAACAAGTGGCGTATGCTGATGACCTCACAGGAGCAGGAAAAGTGGAGGACATCAAAAAGTGGTGGGACCTGGTAACATTGCGAGGTCCACAAATAGGGTACCACCCAAACGCCAGCAAATCCTTCCTCATCGTGAAGCCAGATCATTATGATCGGGCTGTGGAGGTTTTCGGCGAAAGTGAGGTCAAAATAACTAAGGACGGCCAAAGACATCTAGGCGCAGTAATTGGCACTACGTACTTCAAGACCGAGTACGTAGGGGGAAAGGTGAATGAGTGGGTTAGCGAAATCCATGCTCTATCGGAGATTGCTAACACAGAGCCACATGCGGCCTTTGCAGCATTCACACATGGAGTCAAGCATCGTTGGAACTACCTGATGCGTACCATCCCTGAGATCCGACCCCTCCTCCACCCTTTGGAAGAAGCAATCAGTGTCAAGTTCATTCCCAAACTAGTGAAACACCACGACTTAACCCTAGTAGAAAGAACACTTCTTGCACTTCCACCAAGACTGGGAGGGATGGGACTAACTAATCCAGAGGAGATTGCTGACTCTGAACATCAAAATTCACTTAAGCTCACGGCAGCCCTCACTGACCACATAATAGCCCAGAATGCAACAGGGGAAGTGGACACCAGGGAAGTAAATAAGTTCCGTAGGTCCATTACAACAGATCGGCAGCACTGCCAAAATGACATGTTGCAGCAACTATTGCTGCAGGTTCCAGAAAATTTGACAAAAAAAGTAGCTATAGCGCAGGAGGTGGGCGCCTCGAACTGGTTTACTACGTTACCGATAAGGGCAAATGGTTTCAGCCTTAACAAACAAGAATTTACAGATGCCATTGCTCTAAGGTACGGTTGGCCAGTAGATGGTTTGCCCTCCCAATGCGTGTGTGGCTATTCCAATGATGGCGATCACGCCATGGTTTGCAAGAAGGGGGCTTCATATGCATGAGGCATGACGAGGTAAGGGATCTCACAGCAAATATGTTGAAGGAAATCTGCCGGGACGTCATGGTAGAACCGACCCTCCTTCCACTGGATGGCGAGATCCTCCAACACAGGACTTCAGACACATCTAACGAAGCCCGTGTGGACGTCAGTGCTCGAGGATTCTGGACGCAGGGACAGCGAGCTTTCTTCGACATCAGGATTTTTGATCCCATGGCCGTTTGTCACCGTAACCTAGCTCTCGATGCTGCGCATAGGAGGAACGAGAACGACAAGAGAAGGGTATATGGGGAGAGAATTCAAAATGTTGATCAAGGCAGCTTCACTCCTCTAGTGTTCACAACCTCTGGTGGGATGGGCCCAAGTGCAAGATGTTTCTACGTCAGACTCGCGGAGCTGATCTCCGAACAGAAGCAGCAGCCCAGAAGTTATGTCACAGCCTGGATGAGATGTCGACTGTCCTTCTCTCTCCTTCGGTCGGCTTTGCTCTGCCTCAGGGGAACGAGAGCTTCTGCCCCTACTCCGACAACTGCTGCAGATATTGACTATGAGGCTACAGTCACTGAATGCCGCATGGATCTGCGGCTCAACTAATTTAACACAGATAGGATAGCTTCTTATGTATTAGGATATTTAATATTAAGGTAAATAAATGGTGGCGAAGGTGTGGCTATTGGGGGAGGCTGGAGGCCACGTAGTAGTGGCAGTAGTAGTAGGAGTAGTAGTAGTAGAAGTAGTAGTAATAGTAATTTCGTAGTAGTAGTAGAGGTACAACCACCGCTCATTATTATTGTCAGGTGTGTCACGGCCCATTGTTGCCAAGACACTGATAGATGACTTAATCATTCCCTCCCACCCCCCCCATCCCTCTCTCCTCCCTCTCCCCCCTCCACCTCCCCTCTCCCTCCCCTTCCCTCCCTCCCCCCTCCCCTTCCCAAAGAGTGTCACGCCAATGCATTTATGTGTCATGTCTCCCTCCACTCTCTCTCCTTCCTTCCTCCACTTCCCCCTGACACCCCTTCTACTCCCCCTGATAACCCCTCCACTCCCCCCTGATAACCCCTCCACTCCCCCCTGACATCCCCCTTCACCCCCTGTAATGGATCACTCAGGTTGGTTTGATTACAAGGCGCTAATTGGCTTACCGGAAGGTGGTCACTGTTATCAGGTGTGTGTGTGTGTGACTCGTTAACCTTATATGACTCTCTCTCTCTCTCTCTCTCTCTCTCTCTCTCTCTCTCTCTCTCTCTCTCTCTCTCTCTCTCTCTCTCATCCGGCCTCACATTGTGTCATGAATAACACATCAGGTCACGCCCACTTAACAGGTGAATGCTCGTTACCGAAGGCCCTATTGTTTTTAATTCAGAATGTGCATTGTTTGGTGGCCGTGAAGGTGGCCCGCCGGGAGACATGTGGCCGTGAAGGTGGCCCGCCGGAGAGATGTGGCACTGGCCCTATCCTCCTCGTCTCTTATCGTTTGGTTGGTCCTGTTATGTGCCGTGGGTTGACTCTGGACATGTACTGTACGGGTTCTTGGGTATGCCTGAACCTGTGTCAGTGTTCAATATTGTTCAACATTAGTGTGAGATCACAGCATTGGAGGCATGAACTCTCTCTCTCTCTCTCTCTCTCTCTCTCTCTCACGTCAGGTAGGAGAGTCTCAGCTGATTGTGGACTCCATTTTGGGTTATTTGTTTACATTGAGTTCTTCGTGTCGTTGTATTTACCTTTAGGGGATACGAGACCAATTGATTTTATATTTTTACAGTATTTGTTCCTTGGTATTTATATATAAGAGACTTTTCTTTTACTGTGTGTGTGTGTGTGTGTGTGTGTGTGTGTGTGTGTGACCGTCAGTGGGTGTGGGAACAGCTCCACTAAATCCTCCCATGTATTCTCCCTTGGGTCACACTTTCACCTGGGGGCGGCTGCTACCTGTCTGTTCCCTTGATAGCCTGACCCCTTGAACCTCTGACCTGGGTATAGGGTGTGGGAGGGCTGGAGGTGGGCACTGAGCCAGGCTGGTTGGGGTGGGGTGGGGGGGGGGGGGGGTTAGATCCGCTTAACAGTACCGTGCCCCGGGTATAAACACTCGCTTACTCGTTTATTGATTTAATGATTCACGCGTAAATTGACTCATTCACTCGCTCACTCGTTTAATTATTCGTTTAAATATTTCACTTGATAATTTTTTTACTCTCTCTCTCTCTCTCTCTCTCTCTCTCTCATTAATATAAGAAATAGGGGAAGGAATTTTGCCCAGGGAGTTTTGTCCAGCCGATTTTGTCCGAGTTTGTTTCAGGGGGAGTTTAGTCCGGCACCCTGAGTTATAGGAGGAAGGCAGCGCGGCCACAAGATATCACTCCCCGTTGTATTAGTGACGTTTAGGGCCTTTTAATATTTATGGTGGAGGTTTAGTATGGGTTGTAAATGGTGTGTGTGTGTGTGTGTGTGTGTGTGTGTGTGTGTGTGTGAGGCAAGTTTTCGTGTGTGAGATAGGTTTGTAACTATGTGAGAGAGAAAGTGAGTGAGTGAGGTTGGTTTGTAACTGTGAGAAAGAGAGAGAGAGAGAGAGAGATTACTAGTGTGGCAATGAACTGAAAAATCACTTGTCATGTTAATTGTGGTGGACCTCTGAGGTGACCCCCTAAAAGAAATACGTACACACCTAATAATATCACCTGTATACACACACACACACACGCACACACACGCACACAGGTAGAGTATTTG
This sequence comes from Homarus gammarus, assembly GCA_958450375.1. Classification (NCBI taxonomy): domain Eukaryota; kingdom Metazoa; phylum Arthropoda; class Malacostraca; order Decapoda; family Nephropidae; genus Homarus; species Homarus gammarus. The sequence goes on from CAUDMG010000336.1 coordinate 1,822,733, forward strand.
ATCATCAGGTGAAGTAAGCTGCAGCTAATCTTTACGTAGTCCAAAATAATTTCTTTAACAAGTAATAAATATTCTCCCGTTACCTGTTGACGTCTTAACCGTTGTTTTCGCCTAACGTAAATGATATTATTTGCGGCCTGTTTTTACTACGTGTTTGTATGTAAAATTAACGCCCCGTCACATGTGGTGTCGAGTCATCCTCACCTGACAACACCTTGCCGGCGCTGTAAATTTTCCTCTTTCATTTAGTTGTGAGTTTGCAGTTTATGAATCACGACGTGTATGTTTTTATGTATGTATGTATGTATGTACGCAAATACATAAAAACATAAGAACATAAGAATGGAGGAAACTGCAGCGGGCCTATTGGCTTATACTGGGCAGCTCCATTTACACCCAACCCCTATTGCTCATATATCCATCCAACCTTTGTTTAAAACTATCCAGAGTATTCGAGTTAATGATGATATTTGGTAACTTGTTCCACTCGGCCACTACTCTATTTCCAAACCAGTGTTTACCTATCTCGCGCCTAAATCTAAGTTTGTTTAATTTAAAACCATTGCTACGAGTTCGCTCCTGGTTGGATAGTTTGAGTACCTTTGTTCAGCCCTTACTTCCATTTATACACCTCTATCATATCGCCCCTCACTCTACGTCTCTCGAGGGAGTGCAAATTAAGATGCTTTAACCCGTCTCTGTACTCAAGGTTCCTAATGCCCGGGATTAGTCTTGTCATTCTCCTCTGAATTCTTTCCAAGGGTTCTATATCCGTTCTGTAATACGGTGACCAGAACTGGACTGTGTAATCCAGGTGTGGTCTCACAAGAGCAAGATATAGTTTTATGTATGTATGTATGTATGTATGTATGTTTATATGTATGTATTCTATTACACGTAACTGGTTAGTTTAGGTTAGGTTAGAAAGTGCTGGTCATGTGTGTGTGTGAATGAGAGAAAAAAAATAATGATCGAAAGAGAGAGAGAGAGAGAGAGAGAGAGAGAGAGAGAGAGAGAGTAGGATTGAATGTGGAAGTGGAATATAGATGGAATGTGGAGGTGAGGTATAGACGGAGTGTAGAGGTGGAGTAGACGGGGAGGAGGTAAAGACGGAGTGGAGTTATTGTTTTTACTACGGCAGGTGTCCAATTCGTCACGTGTAATGAACCGTACAGAGGTGATGGTGGTGAGACCTTTATGACATAGACTCTCTCTCTCTCTCTCTCTCTCTCTCTCTCTCTCTCTCTCTCTCTCTCTCTCTCTCACAGAGCTGCCAAAAACCTTTCTTCATAGGCGTTTCGGTACATCAGGAGGGAGAGTTGGTTGAGGAGGAGGGGGAGGTGAGAGACCTTCCCTCCCACCTGTTGATCGCTTGGGGGCTGTCTTCTGAAGCAGCCTTGGGTCTTACCTCGTAACTATTTTGGTTCTGGGCGGCTGCTGGGTCTTCATTTAGAGAGAGAGAGAGAGAGAGAGAGAGAGAGAGAGAGAGAGAGAGACGTGGTTAGGCAGTGAACCTCTCCACCTGTTGACCGAAGTAGGTTACAGGCACACACAATTACAGGTTGCAGAAGTCCTCGTAGGGGTTTACAGGTCCATGTTACAGGGTAAATTAGTCCTCGTACTGGCTACAGGTCCGTATTATAGGCTGCAGAAATCCCAGTACAAGTTACAGGCCCATGTAACAGGCTACAGAAGTCCTCGTACAGGTTACAGGCACAATTTTCAGTGATTGAGTTGGGTGGAGGGAGTAAT
>CAUDMG010000338.1:0-103451 GCA_958450375.1 Homarus gammarus
ATCGGTACAGCATTTCCCAACTTTCGGGAGGCAGCTTTAGTTATACTAAGGATGTGTGATTTCCAGGACATATTGGAGGAAATGGTGAGGCCTAATATATTTCAGAATTTGGGAGGATGTCAGCGTCCTGAAATGTAATTGGTGGGAGATCGTCTAATTTACAAAGTGTAATTGGTAAATATTAAGTTTTGTTACTATTGAACTTGACCAAGTTTGTATCTTCCCATTCAGAGATGCTGCACAGATCTGCATTGATAGAAGTAATGATATCAGTTCTAGAAACGGATCTAGTTTGAGAGTTAGGAGGAAGGGGGAAATGTGAGGAAAAGTGAAGAGTGGAATCACCGGCGTAAGAATGGATAGAATTAGTTGTAGTGTGAAGTAAATCATTGATAAAAAGAAGGAAGAGAGTTGATGAAAGAACAGAACCCTGTGGGACGCCACTATTGGTAGAGAAAGAGCGAGGAATCGACCCATCGACAACAACTGCCATGGATCGGTTCTCAAGGAAGCTAGAGATGAGAGAACAAAGTGGGGGAGAGAAACCAAAAGAGGGAAGTTAAGATGGCAAAGACTTGTGCCATTCCCTGTCAAATGCTTTGGAGGTGTCGAGGGCCACGACAAAAGTTTCCCCATAGTCCCTAAGAGAGGATGACCAAAGATGGGTGCAATAGGAGAGCAGATCACCAGTAGATCTCGCACGGCGAAAGCCATACTGGTGATCCGACTAAAGAGAAAGGCGTTCAAGGTGACGGAGAAAATGGGAGTATAAGATAGTTTCGAAAAATCTTGGAGAGGGATGAAGTTAGGGCAATGGGGCGATAGTTTGAGGGGTTAGAATGGTCACCCTTCCTCGGGATGGGCTGAACCAAGGCATGCCTCCGAGAAGAAGGAAAAGTATTGGTTTTGAGGCAAAGGCGAAAGAGGTGAGCAAGCACGGGGGCCAGGGCTTCAGCACACTCCCTCAGAACTCGAGGGGGTATTCCGTCCGGTCCATGCGCCTTACTCGCATCCAACCTGGATAACACACCGGCAACCCTGCGAGTGGAGATTATAGGAAAGTGCATAGGTTCAGTAGGAGGTGCAGGGGTAGGAGGGATAGTGGGAATCGTCTAAGGTGGAATTAGAGGAGAATAAGGTGCCAAAGAGGTTGGCTTTGTCAGGGGGAGAGTTGGCTATAGAGTTATTGGGGAGGAAAAGAAGGCGTGCAAAAGTTGTTACAGATATTTTTAGTTAAGGACCAGAAGGATTTACTAGAGGAAGAATTAGTCAGGACAACGGTCTTTCTTTTAATAAAATTCCGCTTGGCCCTACGAAGAACAGCCTTACAACGATTCCTAGAAGTAATGAAAGAGGTGTGGGTAATAGGAGATTGCTTCATAGCTCAATATGCCCTATCTCTCACCCTGCAAGCAAGAGAGCAGGAGCGATCAAACCATGATTGTAATGTGAAAGTTCTGGTAGAAGATGGGATAAATACACTCATATCACTCCGTATAACCTCAGCAATGCTGTCAGCACATACTGAGGTATTCCGAGTGGAAAAGCAACATTCATCCCAAGGAAAGTCGAAGAATTCTCGCAAGGATTGCCAGCTTGACCTCCGATAGTGCCATAGTTGACGTTTAGAGGGGGGAGGAGGTCGACCGAGTTTGATTTAATAGAAATAAGGTTGTGATCAGAAGACCCTAAGGGGGGGGGGGGGGGCAAAAATTGAGTATGAATAGTGTGAGGGGTTAGAAGTAAAACAAAGATCAAGAATGTTAGCAAGTTGATTGTGTCGATCAGGAACGCGTGTAGGGTGTTAGAACATTTGTTCCAAATCATTAAGAAAGAGAGATTGCCTCAGCTCCACCTGGGTCATCCCTTGCAGAGCCAAGCCACTCTCTGATGTACATTAAAATCCCCTAGGTAAAGGATCTTGGTGTTGGGGTGTGTGGATAGCAACGACTCATGGCAAGAAGTGAGATAGTCAAAGAGTTCGAAATAGTTGGGAGAACAGTATAGGAAACAAAGAAATAGTCACAGTAGGTGGAGATATTTTGAGCCAGATGACATCACAAAGGGGAGATTCAAGATCCGTGAGTCGGGCTATAGGTGTACGTGTATTGCAGTAGGCGCATACACCTCCCTTAGAACGGAAGTAGGTATAAAGGTTGTAGCTAGAGACTTGAAAAGGTTGGGTGAAGCTGCTTTGGTCAGTTGAAGTTCGGAGCGTAGTAAGGGATCGGGGGAAGAGGTTAATAGATGATGCTCCACAGAAGAAAAGTTGGATCTCAGTCCGCGAATGTTGGAAAAATGAAGTGTGAAAAAAGCCGATCCTCCAGCAACCGCGGTGGCGTCAGTTGAGGCCCCAGTAGCTTGATGATGATCAGGTCGGCCCTGGGGTCCACAACCTTCCCGACCAGTGGGACCCATCCGAGAAAGCCCCGCTACAGTGTTAATATCAACTGACATAGGAGAATAAAATAGAATGAATAAAACGTTAAAGCTGCTCGCTTATGTGAGGCGCGAGCCTAGTGTACCTAACTGGAGGATGAGGGATAGCGACCCCCCTCCCTGGGTGGACCCGCACGATCACGGTTACCCAGGAAGGCTCGGCGGTGGTACAAGCTCCGGCCCCCTTTCCTTTTCACAAACTCCTGGGAGGGAGGTGAAAACTTACAGGGGGGGGGGGGGGGGAGACCTGAGGACGAATACACCTCTGGGTGCAGGTACTCAGGCCAGAGCGAAAAGAGAAAGGGCTGAGTAGGAGAAAAAGACCCCAAACCACGTCAGGACCCGCAGCCGACAGCAGCCCTCCAGCAGGAGTGTGGGTCTCTCACAGTAAAAGATAAAACAAAATCTATTTACAGTGTTTAATAGCTAACATTATGAGATGTAATTTACCTGATAAAGAATAAACTAAAACTATATAAGCATCAACATTTACCTCGGGTTATAAAAAATGTAAAAATCTATTTGGGATTTTTAGTAATTTCTTACAAATCAACTTTGAAAATATCTCATATTGCAACGATATATGGACCAAATAAAGTGTATGATGTACTGGACTATAGTCATATGAAAAGCGTATATTATGCCCAATGCCTCTGAGCATTTCCTCCAATGTTTTCCGGTCATCTCTAAAATCAACAAAGAGATTTACGAGTCGTTTTTGAAAGTCTCTGGTTTCACGTCTTACACGTTTTTGAAGTGGTTGCCCTCTCGCGTCAAGTGTAAGATGCATGGACACAATGGCTGCTTTCTTTTTTTTTTTTTTTAGGGTAAGGTGGGGAAAGGATGGAAGGCATGCTGTGGCTCAAGGCACAGCCAGACATGAGGGATAGAGAAGTCACAATATATAGTCGTGGGGGGATTGGTTGGAAAAGAAGTTCAACGAGTTAAACTGAGGGGGACCACACCCCTTGTTTTACATATAACAGGGTTTGTTGCCTAGCTAAGCTAATCTAGGATTTAGAATGAGGTTGCACAATGGTTATTTTAGTAGACAATGACTAGATTGATTTTACAATTACAAGTTTATTAAAATCTTGTATTGTATTACGTTATGGACTCACTTGATTGTGACTGAGGCGAACAATGATGGGTCGCGCGTTGGGTTGTTGAAGTGCGGGCTGACATACATACATACATACATACATACAGACAGACAGACATACATACATACATACATACATACATAAAAGCTTGTGACAGGGGGGGAAAGAGGTTCAGGGGAAGGATAAAGGGAGGATAGAAGTGAATTTTAGGAGAGAATAGGTGCAGTGGCTAAACACCGCTTGCGTGAGGGGGTAGGCAATGTGCCCGGTTGGTGTAACAATCACAATCAGGACGAGGCAGAGGGTGGGCGGAAGCAGGACCGGGTAGGCAAAGGGCCAACGCGGGTGCTCTGGTTGTCGTCTTAGCTTAGGCAGTGTTGGCAAAGCGGAGGAAGAACCGCCCCGCCACGGCGGCGGCGCAAACCGAGAAGCGCAGGTGGACGGACGCACAGGCACACAGTTTTTTTTTTTTTTTAGTTTAACAAATTCATTGGCAGAGCTTGAAGTACAGTTTGCCTATTCTGAGTAATTCAGTCAGGTCTTGACACTGAGGGTGGTATCACTTCTCACTGTCACGCAGGACAGAGGTTCACACACAAAGAGATACATCATATTCATTAACAACTATAAATGTATATAGGTCAGGTTCATATGGATAATGTCACTGTTCACTGCCATGCAGGACAGATGTTCGTACACAAAGAGTTGCATCATATTCATTGACAGTACATATACATATATGTAAACACACACACACACACACACACACACATATACATACATATACGTATATACATACACATATACATGTACACGTACATATACATGCACACACGCACACATACATACATATAAGTCGGTCAGATTCATGTGGGTAATGTCACTTTTCACTGCCATACAGGACAGAGGTTCGTACACAAAGAAGGAAATACATCACATTCACCAGCAGCATATATAGGTCAGTGGATCACATACATTGGAGTCATATTCTAATTGAAGACTAATCAGTGTGGGCTAGCAAATTTGGGATAAACAGCAAGAATGTCCTCAAGCACACCTGATTCAATGAAGTAATTACATAGTTCAAGATACAGTAAGTCAGGTGGCCTGAAGTCTTTGACAGTGTCACATTCAATAATATAGTGTTCAAGTGTATGCTTCAAAGGTTTATCACAAAGTTTACATGCTGAGTGTTCCGGTATGGGTACAGCGTTACTAACTTGCCAGATGTGTCTGTATCCTAGCCTAATTCTGGCCACGACATTGTCTGGTTCTGTCCTTATGCTGGCCATACCGGTACCTCTTGTTACAGAATTTGTCATATTTACTAATGCTACAACTGTCAGGTCTCTCTGCATTTCTCACTTCTTCTAGATCAGAGTTCATGATTCTGACTTGAATGTTTTTAATTACAGCATTGGACAGACCAAGGTCGCGGTCAACATTTTCTTTCTTACATGCCTCATTGGCCAGTCTATCAACATGGTCATGATACCTGATTCCAACATGGGACGGAATCCACACAAATTCGATACGAAAGTTGTTCTCATTGGCAGTTATCACATTCCTTTTAATATCACATGCAACTTTAGACATAGAGCCTGACGGGCTGTTCATTGATTTCAAAGCACTTTGAGAGTCACAGAATATCACCCCACCTCCATTTTCTTTGAGGTAGTCTGTGGCTAAGTAGATTCCAGTTAGTTCAGCTTGTGTTGTGCTGGCCCAGTTGTTCAGCCTTTGTTTGTTTGACACTATCATCTCTTTTTCTTTATATATTACAATTGCACAGCCTGTTCTACCTGTGTTTGTCTGCACAGAACCATCAGTAAAAGCATAACATTCACTTGATTTAATACTCTATGTGTCTGTTGATAGTGTGACACATCTCACCACATCGGTGTTTAACATTTGCTTACTACCAACAGGAGTGTAATTAATAGGAACTGATATGTCCAGCCAAGGAGGAATGGCATTAATAGGTTCGTCTGGGGTGATTGGGACATTCAGTTTCAGGAGATCTGCAACACTTTTATGAAGCCACGCCCCAAAGAGAGTCTTTTGTGAAAGGTTGGCGAGATGGTCGGGATTACTTAGATAGAACATCAACTCAGTTTGAGTTGTAGTTTGAGAACTATTGTTCTTCAAAACTTTGACACAAAACATGGTATTAAGTAGGGCTATCCTCTCAGATAGGGAGGGCAGTCCGAGCTCTTTCTTCATGTTTACAATTCTGGTTGATTTTGGGTAACCTAGGATGATGCGCATGGCTTCATTTTGGCTGTTGAGTTGTTTAGGCGGAATAGTCAAAAGATGGAGAGCATGATAGTCAACTACAGAACGAATGAAGTGAAGATAGAAAGTACGAGCATAGGTGATGTTAATTCCATAGCCCTTGCCAACAAGGGTTCTGAGGGGTTTAATGCGCTGCATTAGTTTGTCACGAAGTTTGCTGACAAAGTTTGCATCATTCACACAAATTCCAAGATATTTATAGGAGCTACATAGTTCCAAGGGCATGCTGTTAATGTTATAGTCAAGAGGCAGAGGGTGAGCAGGACGAGGATTGAGGACCCTCGTCTTGTCAACAGATATTATGAGACCGCATTCAACAGTTCTCCGAGCAAATACATCCAGCAAGGCTTGGAGCCTGAGTTTGGTTTGTGTCATAATGCAGATATCATCAGCATAGCATATTACGGCTTCGTTTGGCTGAACTGGAATGTCAGCAATAAGCTTGTGCATCAGTATATTAAAGAGCATAGGACTTAACACTCCTCCCTGAGGCGTGCCCAGCTCAAATGATCTCATCCTGGTACTTTTAACTCCCCTAAACAGAACACTGGCATACCTGTTGGACAGATAACCCTTTATCCATGTCAGGAGGTTACCTTGTATGCCAAAATTAGCTAGTTGCTCAAGTATAATGTCTCTATTAGCTACATCAAAGGCTGATTTAAGGTCTATGAAGGCTGTTTGTGTCTTATCTTTTGAGTGAACAAGATATTCTGCAAAGCATGTCTGTGTGCTACGCCCGGGCATGAACCCGTACAGATTAGGGGCGAGTTTGTCTTTGACTTGAAACATGAGACGGTTTAGAACAACTCTTTCAAGGACTTTACACATACAGGATGTAAGTGAAATTGGCCTGAAGTTTGGAGAATTAGCTTTAGGGATTGGAACTATGTTTCCAGGAGTCCATGTCTTAGGCAGAATACCCTGTGTGAGGCTCATTTGATACAGGTCAAGCAGTGGATGGTTAGGGATCTCATTCAACAATCTCAGGGTGTTATAGGTTATGCCATCCTCACCAGGAGAGGATGACTCGCCTTTCATTAGTGCTGTTGTTAGTTCGTGGTGCGTTATAGGAAACTGGTCGGTAAGGTCTGGTGAGGAACAGGCTATTTCAATATTGAAACCCCTATTAATGTGTGAGGTGTTAAGATATTGTTGTATGTCAGGAGGCAGGGAAGTGATTCGTGACACACTAGGCCATTGGTCTAATAGCATGTCAGCATATTCTGCAGGGCTGTGATGAAGCTGGACTGGGGTGGGTGACTTGGTAATGGCTCTAATTTTCTTCCACATTTCTGCTAGAGTGGTTGTTCTATTAATCCCCTGTAAGAATTGTTCCCAATAGGTGTTTCTCACCTGACCTTTGAGTTCACGAAATTCTCTGTTTGCTTTGGGGACTGCCAAAAGGTTATCACAGGTTTTATTTTGCTTATAAGTGTTGGCAAGCTGTTTTACATTCTCTCCTTCTTTGGTGAGGATGGGATCATGTGTCCACAGAGGTGGTTTTGTGCTGCCCCCCCTTCCTCCTTGACTTAACCCAGGTGGTATAATATGTGGTAATGACATTTACAAGATCACAGCAAAATTCATCCACTGACCCAGGTGTATATCCAGTATACCATCTGTGGATGTAGGCCTTGAAGTGCAGTTTAAGATTATCTGGGATGTTAATTCTGAGCTTAGGATGGGGTTCACACTTGACATCAGCAACAGTGTATTCAGTAAGTATTGCACAATGATCACTGACAAGGTAGTCTGAGATGACCTTAGCCTTGACATTACTGTCTACTAGGTTATACCCAATCACATAATCAAGTCTGCCCCCCATCAGATGTGTCACTTTGTCTGTGTCGTATACAGTGATATTATGATTATTGATGTAATTCACGAACACCCTCCCATTAGAGTTACACTGGACATCACCGAGGACAGTGTGACGAGAGTTAAAGTCACCCATACACAGCATAGCATTGTTACCTGGTGGCTTTGGTAACACGTCCGCTCGCAGTTCATTACACCGAACATAGATGTTATACAGCGAAAATTGACTGTTTGCTGTCTTTACTGTAAATTGTTGATAGTGAATACTTTCATCATTGTGAGTTTTAATCCATTTACAGACCAGACCATTCTTTACATATGTGAGCAGGCCACTTCCTGCTCCACTATTATATGCTGTAAACCCAGCTATCCTGGGTGCAACTTTCTTCTGGGTGCTGGACGTGTAAGGTTCTTGTAAGCCAATTACATCAATGTCAAAAACTTTAACAAACCATTGTAGATCATTAATTCTGCGATTAACACTCCGGATGTTCCATGAAATGAACCTAAGCGTTCGTGTTACTTTTCCCACCTTGAATTTAACGTAGAGAGTCGCACGCTGGCTTCATAGATCAGCCTGACCAATAAGCTGACCATTCCAATTTCTGTACCTCTGGATTTCCTGATAATGTTCTTCACAGCCCTTATTCCAGTAGGATATTTATACGCGGGTTCCTTCATCAGTCCCGCGAGTTCCTCCTCCGTAAACAATGGAAAACTTACAGGGTCATGAACAGTCTTCAGACCTGGGACTATTATAGAGACCACGCTGGCAGTCTGGGGCTCATTCTCCCCATCCATGCTACCATCACTATCGGTCTCGCTCTGGCTGCTCACCCTCAAGTTGGCATCATTATGAGAGGAGGCACGAGCTCCTTCAGAAGCTCCACTAACACTATCACTGTCATTGTTCACTGGTACACTTACTTGGCAGACTTTAACCTGACCTGCATTGGCTAACGAAGGAGAGTCACTGTGCCTGTTGACTTCAGGTGGTGGAGGCTATCCGGCCGCATTGGCATCATTGAGTGGGACCGCTATTGTGGATGGAGGCGACCTCCCAGGACAACTGGGGTGCAAGGCCGTCACACCCTCCTCCCTGGACCTGGGACACTGCCCCCTGGGTGGGGAGGTGTCGCTGTTGATTTCAGGCGCTGGACGCGACCCCGCAGTGTTGCTGTTGGCATCACTGAGTGGGACCGCTTTTGTGGGTGGAGGCGGGCTCCCAGGGCAACCTGGATGCCAGGCCGTCACACCCTCCTCCCTGCACCTGTAACACTGCCTCCTGGGTGGGGAGGTGTAGCTGTTGATTTCAGGCGTTGGCGGCGACCCTGTAGCGTTGGCGTTGGCGTCACTGAGTGTGACCGCTATTGTGGGTGGAGGCGGGCTCCCAAGGCAACCTGGATGCCAGGCCGTCACACCCTTCTTCCTGCATCTGGCACACTGCCACTCAAATGGGGAGTCCTGCTCTCTTCCGTCCTGAGAGGCACCTTCCTTGATGGGGCAGCTGCTTGTGCTATGCATTCCTGCGCAGTAGCCGCAGGTGGCTGGCTTCTGACAGTATTTCGCCACATGATTGACCCCAAAGCAGTTGTAGCACACCACAGGGAGAGGAGTCCACCGACTGATGTTACTAGGGGTACCGTACGTGCTGTCAAAGAAGCTGTACTTCTCAGGAGGTGGTTCCTTCCTTTTCCAAACAATGATGATCCTACTAAGTTGTGCACCATCCTTATAGAGTCTTCAGGCACACACGATCAAAGTAACAGAGAAGGTGAAAAATGGAAATGTAGCTAGTCGTAGGGTTGTTTGGAGAAAGATGAAGGTAAAGTCTTTGAGCTATGTCAAAGAGGAACGGAGCGAGTTGGAGGAAGGGTTTTGAATCTTTGAGCTTGAAATGTTAAAGTATTCGTAGTAAGGAAGGATGAGCGTATCGTAGGAGAGTTTTTCGTAATAGCAGGAGACAGATTTGAGCTTTTTTGTCAAATTATGAATGGAGACGAGAATGAGATATAGGTTGATTGGTTTCAGTCTTGAGTTTGGTCGATTTTGTTGGGAGTGGCCGTCACAGAGGTTGGGTACGTTTGATTTGGTTCTGGAGAGTTGTAGTATTATGTAAGCCTTTGTCTGGGGGGGTGTGTGTTTGGAGATTGGTTGTGGGGGGGAGTTTGTATTTGGGGATTGGTTGGGGGTGGCGGTGGTTTGTTGATTTGTGCTGAATTAGGATTGCTTTAGGGGGGATTGTTGTGTGTGTGTGTGTGTCAATATAGTAAGGGGGGAAGGGGAGGATAATTGTTAGTAAGGTCAAGTATGGTGAGTTGTTGGGAGGAGAGGGGCGGGGCTCTGGAGGTTGTTAGGTTAATTTATAGTATGGTCGGATTTCTTAGGGGTGATATGATTTGTGTGGCTAATGAATAGTTGTATAGTTATATGTACCTTTTTTTTGGGTAGGGGGGAGGGATTGTGAGTAAGATTGGTTGGGTTAAGTTTTTCTTTTGGGAGGATTGTAGATTTTATTAGTGGTTGGCAGAGTTGGGTTATTATTGCTTTCTTTCTTTTTCCTTTTGGCTTGTAAAGGTCTTCTGCAATTTGCGTGGAGGGCTTTTGCAGGTATTGTGCGTTCCTGGTCCCATTCTTGAGGGAGAGGGTTTGTGTACAGGTACTATGCACCCCTCCCCCGACCTTATTGGCTAAGGGAGACGTCCATGTCATCTGTATGTTGGTACCATTCTTTGAGGGAGAGGGCTTGTGTACAGGTACTGTGCACCCCTCCCCCGACCTTATTGGCTAAGGGAGGCGTACACGTCATCAGTGTTAGTATGGGATGGGTAAGTTAGGTATTTGCTTTGGGAAGAATGGTAGGGTGTGGTTAGTGAATGGTTGAATGGTTATTTTTTATTTTGGGTGCGATTGCTAGTAACGGCTGGGTATGTTAGGTTTTTATTTTGGGGGGATTGTTAGGGGTTTTTTTTCTTTCCCTTATGGGGGGGGGGGGGGGGGTGTGTTAGTGCAGGTTGAGTGTTTTATATATATATATATATATATATATATATATATATTATATATATATATATATATATATATATATATATATATATATATATAACATTGTTGAGTAGGGTTTTGATTGAGGGGGGTGAGGAGGGAGGTGGTTGATCTGTATAGCTGGGGCAGGGTCAGGTTACAGAAGTCAGGTAAAGCTAGGTTAGATTAGGTTAGGGAGGAGTGGTTGGGTGTGGGTTAGTAGAGGTGTTTGGTTTAATTTCGGGGGAAGTTGTTGGATATGCTTACGGAGAAGTTACGTGTCTGTTTAAATGATTTGCTCTACAATTGAATTGCATAGTGGTGATCATGTTAGTGTGGATATGTTTGGTTTGTTCTGGGTTACTTATATGAGATTAAAATTTGGGGGTGCGGTTATGATATCTAAGTTGTCGAGTGACTGTGAACGTGGTCTGTGTGTGGTATATGTAGGTGGGGGAAGGGCGATGACAGTCAACGTGGAGTGAGGCTCATGAGGGAATATCCTCGCGTGTGCTTGTGAACGTGAAGTGAGGCTTGTGAGAGAATATCCTCGAGTGTGCTTGTGAACGTGAAGTGAGGCTTATGAGAGAATATCCTCGAGTGTGCTTGTGAACGTGAAGTGAGGCTTATGAGAGAATATCCTCGCGTGTGCTTGTGAACGTTAAGTGAGGCTTATGAGGGAATATCCTCGAGTGTGCTTGTGAACGTGAAGTGAGGCTTATGAGGGAATATCCTCGAGTGTGCTTGTGAACGTGAAGTGAGGCTTATGAGAGAATATCCTCGCGTGTGCTTGTGAACATGAAGTGAGGCTCATGAGGGAATATCCTCGCGTGTGCTTGTGAACGTGAAGTGAGGCTCATGAGAGAATATCCTCGCGTGTGCTTGTGAACGTGAAGTGAGGCTTATGAGGGAATATCCTCGCGTGTGGTTGTGAACGTGGAGTGAGGCTCATGAGGGAATATCCTCGCGTGTGCTTGTAACGTGAAATGAGGCTTGTGAGAGAATATCCTCGCGTGTGCTTGTGAACGTGAAGTGAGGCTCATGAGAGAATATCCTCACGTGTGCTTGTGAACGTGAAGTGAGGCTCATGAGAGAATATCCTCACGTGTGCTTGTGAAGGTGAAGTGAGGCTCATGAGAGAATATCCTAGCGTGTAATTGTTTCCTCCAAAGTCAACAGTGAACACACGATTGAGTGTGGTGTTGTAGATATCGACGCCGACGGTGTTTTAGTTTTGAGGTTCGGTAATGTGTCTTGCCACTTAGGAGATTTGTTAAAGAGACGATTGTAACAGTTAGTTATCTTTCATACTCTCTAAATCATGGTATCCATTTTCCCCTAGTGAGTGATGAACCACAATAAGAGTTATGTTAAGGTAAGGTACAGTTTTACAGTAGTAGTCTCAGAGATGATTTTAAAGACTTTATCTCTTCTTTAACAGCATCTGACACATGGCTCCGGACCAGCCTGTGCTTCACCCCCAGTTACCCTGTGGTATCTTTACACAAGAGTCGAGTAAGAAAGGTGTTTGGACCAGTCTGTTAACTCTACTGTATACAAGCTTCCCTTACCAAGATTCGAAATCTTGAAACTTAAAAGTCCAGCCCCAACACTCAAACCAGTGTTCTTCGTGTTGTGTACAGTACATCTGTTGTCTGTGTCCACTGTTAAATAACCTGTGTCAGGTTACTCGGTGGTCTTCACGAATTGTCGACTTTCACCATCAACTAGCGTGAACCTGATCTGCGTGGACCAAACCGGACGTGAGTATGCAGAGTTTAACAACTGACGTCTCCGTATACTTAGGTCTCCCTCAACCAGAACTATCCCATGTGCGGGCCGTGCTGTGTAGTATGTGATATACAAACCCCACAATATCCACTCCTCAGTCTTCACCATAAATATATCATAACACATAACTCCCACTGTAGGGGGAAATGAAGCACAGATAAACAACACTGTACTGTATATATCATAAGTGCTCTTCAACTTGCAGTTCAACTAACATCATGTATGCATAACGTTGTTAACGACTGTGTAAAACAAACAACTAAAGACCCCAAGCAAGGTTGGACTTGTTATTATTCCGTTGAATTTTAAACCCCAGTGCCTTAGAGCCATTTAATAAAAAAACTTTCCAACAACACGTTGTACCAGAGTTTACACAACTAAAATTGTGCAATATTTGACTACGTTATATTTCCATAGTGTAGCTGTCACACCAAGCGTTAAAAATGTTATGATGAAACGAGGGTTACGGCCTCCCATAGTCATAGAGCTATTAGCTTATAGTACTTATGTTTCTTTTCAAAACACACACACACACACACAAACACACAGATAGAAACCATAAGGAATAAACACAGGAACACAGTAATATAACAATTAAAAAAATCTTTTATACACAGTGTGTGTTGTGCCTCTCACGTGGGAGACACAGATGAAAGTGCCGCTAAAACATACTGTACTTATTTGTTTATGTTTTCCTCGTTTTTATCTTTTTTGCCCTGTTCAAAATGAAGCTCTTAATAAGATGAATGGTTGATGACGCTTAATAAGATGAATGACTGGTGACTACAAAGCTACATAACACAGTATACCCGGTACCCATCACTCCAGGCTTATTTAATCCCTTTTCATAATAAACTGGTAAAACCAGAAGTTAACTCATTGTCTTACTGGTATATGCAACAACAATATTTACATTTTCCCATAGAAACTGGTGTGTTATTTGTCGTATTATGAAAAACCTGTCACAGTAGAACAGTCGACATATCAACAACCAAGTTAAATACACAGGAAACACAATTAAATGTTGTCTTTCAGAAATATAACACAAAACGCGGGGCTTCAGGGTCGACGACAAGTACACAAAAAACAGCCCAAAAATAAAGTATCCTTTAATAATAACATTATACCATCGAACTGGTAACAACGATAGAGGTCAGTTATTTCTTCAGACGAAAGCCGAATGTAGTGATGTAAAATAATTATACGTACTGTTAGCGATATGGTGTTTCATAAAACTTTTAATTTGTGTTGCAACAAAATAAACATTAACTTTAAATCTCTTTTAAAATAAACTTCACTTATGTGCACAGAAAGTAATACATACAGTATGTACTTTAAATGGACCTGAAAGAAAATATACTGTACACCCATGTTGTACTGAAACACATGAACCTTACTTCCGTCTGACCAAAACAAACACTACAGTACCTCCATAAACCAAGACGTTGTAACCTCACCTCACCTTAAAGCTAACATTGTTACAAGTCTGGTGTTACTTCAGTACCTACCGTCACAACCACTAGGTGTCCATACTGGCGAGTTACCTGTGTTACCAAGATAAATGCAATAAAAACATGGAATATGTTCCCAGACAAACAAGGTTCAAGTATCGAACTGTTTACTATGTAAGAAATTATAAATAATACGAGTACGCTCATTAAATATATTTATGTTATTTTCTATTTTAAAGTAACGTTAACTATTATACTGGAAGTATTTATAACTTGGAATGTGAACAAACTAAAACTGTCCCCCATTATTATAATATCGTTTACTTACATTGTCCTGTTGTCTGCTCCTGTGAAACATAAACCAGTGTCAGTTACAAGCATTTATTAAACACTTTAAATCAACAACAGTATAATGATTTAAGACCCACCATGATAAGAAGATATCAAAGTACATTACTCCCTCGAACATATTTTGATCACCAATGACTTTCATCCCTGAACTTTTGGGAACATTTATAATATTTTTATACATAATTCACTGATAAATTATTACAAAACTCCTCTACTGACTATTGATGGTGATTACTTACCGCCAGTCTTCAGCTACCAAAGGTCTTCAGTCCTGCAAATATCAGAAAAAATAATTACTATGTTGTTAAGATAAGATAGTACAATTGTTATTATTAGATAAACTGTGTCCGAACTAAACAGTTAAAACTTTCATTAGGCGAGGGGGGGGGGGGGGGATATCATGTCCACCAACTGTCTACGACAATGACATAACCAATAATTTTCTCTGGTGGCCAAAGACTTACAGATTTCCCCCAAATATTCAACACATTCCCTTGTATACTAAATAATTTTGGTTGGTGGACATTTCGTCATCAGTTTCCACAACAACAATTTATCACACTTTTTATATATTTACTGAACCTTTTAAACCATCCAGTTACTCCCTCATAAATGTTAGATTACTGGGGAGGTGAACAAGTAACTGCCTCTCGTGTCCCGGCTCTGACCTTGGCTTCCCTCATCCAAATACCGTAACATATATTTTAGTGTAGTCTTGTGTTCCTCAACCATCTTAAATCAACTACTTGCTGGTATCATTAACTAAAACCTAACAATCTGGTATTCACTAATAAATTGGGTAGATAATTTTTACCTTTTCTTAATGCCTAATGTGCCCATGACTCGCCTTTCTGCAGACAACAGAATTATTTTCATTGTAATCCTAATTTTTTTATTATTCTTTCTGTACACCCTTTTTTCTGAGGCCTACATCCTTTAACTCCTTGATCAGTTACCCCACCAGCAGTGTGACACAGTTAATGCTTTATTTAGTCTTTATGTCAGCAGTTAATGATTAAAACTGTACACGCTTTTATTGGATAGTTTACCCATTGGAACCCCTCCTTCACCTCCCCATAACAACACTATTGGCGGCACTGTACTTATGACTTACATTGTCACAAGTAGTCTCTCTAAGATCAAAAGCTTGACTAACTATAATAAAACACAGGAGCGAAGAAATACCTTGGAGCAGAGTTTGCCACGGAGGAGCTCAGTTTTAAGTACAACTTAATTAAGTTTTGGCGTAAAAGCTGCAATAAGATTTGTCCTGCATTTGTAATACAACAAAATTACGTTAAGAAGCATCACAATTAACATAACCTGATTGAGGCTCTAGTAATGTACAGTGAGATTTGAGCATCGCTAACATTCTGTTTCATGTCAGTTAACACAATAACAATGTCAAAAGAACCAAGACGTTTAATGACTCCAAAGTTATTCATTAACTGCTGTTTCGAATAAGTGTCTTTGTATCATTATAAAAAGGATGTTAAATTAGATATTTTTTCGTTTTATAACCTATTAATTAATCAACTGACTAACGTGTGGTGTTTGCAAATGGAAAAACACAAATACTGATTTAATAGTTTTATAATCCTGAAGATTTTTAGATACTGAAGAAAACTATAAGACCCGACGATTTACAATACTAATGGAACATCATGGCAAAACTCTATTGTTTAAAAATATGTGGCGAGTGGTGCAGGGAAGGTCTCTATATTTTTAATTATGGTTGCAAATATTCTGTAAGCGGCCTTCCATTCCCACGAGGCTTGAACGTTCATTAATGCTGATAACTGGGCAATAACTCGATACAATATTTTTGGGTTCGACGAAAACAAGCTTCAGTATTGCACCAACTGGCATGATGAAGTACACCAGGAACTCGATAGAAGACTCAAGGAATTGTCCAGTAAACGTTTGTATACATCCCACCTTCACAAAACGTCCTCACATTCCAGGTTCCTTCCTATTCTGAGTTTAGTCCACTCAGTCTTACTCCTTCCGGATGGCTGTTTAATGCTGGAGCCTTGGTGTAGTTGCGACAGTACTTGGCAGAGAATGTGGTTGTAATTTCGGTGACGCTGATCCACAGGAACGCCCGATAACCATTTACGGTCTCTGTACAGGTGCCTTCCAGGTCAGGAATTGAAATGAGGATAGTGACAACTCCGTGTCTTTCCTCACCAAAGGACTTCTACTCGTATATGAAGAAATTATATATAAATACCAAAAAACAACAATAGCTTTAATTATGTGAATCTATTTCTATTTTCAGTATTATTTTGATTTTTCAAGTCACATATATTTAGACGAATAATGTCGTTAAGTTCAAGGGCTATAAATTTAATATAAAGAAATCATGCTACATTTTAGCTCATATTGAGTAAACTCTCCCAGTCATTATTCTTCTTCAGTCTAGGAAACTTATATCAGAATTAAGTGATCGAGGTATGTTAGGCGTTAGAAGCCTTGTGTGCAATGGTCTTATTAATAACTTGAGAGAGAGAGAGAGAGAGAGAGGGGTTTCCAACTTACCGACAGATTACCTAAGGCAAGATTAAGCCATAATTGGGGTGCCAGGGAAACAAAGAGCTAATTTTGGTGGAGGATTATCTTAGACAGTCCCGTTCATTCACATTATTTGTACAGCTACTGTATATACTCCTGAAGACTGCTCCAGGTTTATCTTACATCACAACGTCAAGAAGCCAAGAATCTGAACCGGAAATAATTTTTGTTTCTGTAATATATATATATATATATATATATATACATATATATATATATATTTATATATATATATATTATATAATTTAACATATTATGCTGATAACCACCAGGAAAGAAGAAAACACGAAGTTCCCAAGCGCTTTCGTGTAATTCACATCTTCAGGGGTGAGTACAGACTAGTCAGTTCTCACCCCTGAAGATGTGAATTACACGAAAGCGCTTGGGAACTTCGTGTTTTCTTCTTTCCTGGTGGTTATCAGCATATACTAGATCACGCGCACCTACAGTGATTTACTTGCATATATATATATATATATATATATATATATATATATATATATATATATATATATATATATAAATGTAGCATAGTTTTGGAATAAATTATTTTGCTTAATTATTTATTATATGTATTTTAAAGATGAACTGCATAAATTACTGATCAGAATGAAGACTTGGGAAAAAAATATGGTAATACCTTAGATCCCTTACACACCTAACACACTTATTTTAGTAATACTTTAGATCCCGTGTGTACCTATACTATTTATTCTAGAGTAATTATTTATAGAAGACAATATTTTCTTTCTTCGATACCCGTACATCAAGAGTAGTATTTTTGTTTTGTTTTTCCTTCTCATATGTAATGTAAGTGTCCCCGCCAGGATCATCCACCGACAGTTGTTGGCTTCAAATGTTGTTGTAGCTTACGTTTATGTGTGAATGATTCCGACGACTGCTACATTGTATCCGTTATCATCTATCAGTTATGTCGCTTCAATGTTCTGGTACTGAGCTTGGGTGTGGGAGTGGCCATCAAGACACATCAGCAGGTGTGGGGGTGGCCATCAAGATACATCAGCAGGTGTGAGAGTGGCCATCAAGATACATCAGCAGGTGTGGGGGTGGCCATCAAGATACATCAACAGGTGTGGGAGTGGCCATCCAGATACATCAGCAGGTGTGGGAGTGGCCATCCAGATACATCAGCAGGTGTGGGAGTGGCCATCCAGATACATCAGCAGGTGTGGGAGTGGCCATCAGATACATCAGCAGGTGTGGGAGTGACCATCAAGATACATCAGCAGGTGTAGGGGTGGCCATCAGCAGGTGTAGGGAAGACTAGGTGCTCACTGGCCGCTGTCTTGTAGTTGTGAAAACTTGACCAACTTTTGATTACTTGTCAGAGGGACCTACAGCAGAAGTCAGGAGGAGCACCACAAGTTCTCGCCAGAAGTTACAATTTCATTTAGGAAAGGAATGGAACCAGTGTTAAGCAGAGGTGAACAGTGGTGAACAGTACTTAAGTCAGTGAGAACAACTCAACAGTAACAGTCGTACCCAAGTTAACCTTCACACAGTGAGGTCCCAGGTACCCAGTGATAACGGCCCGTGAAACCCAACAACAACCAGCGATGTGTTAATCCGTCAACGATAGGAAGGCCTTGGACCACACCTCACTCATATAACACCATCTGTGAAGGAATTACTACACCACGTCAGGTCCCTCATAACATCATCTGTGAGGGAGTTACTACACCACGTGAGGCCCCTCATAACACCATCTGTGAGGGAATTACTACACCACGTGAGGCCCCTCATAACACCATCTGTGAGGGAATTACTACACCACGTGAGGTCCCTCATAACACCATCTGTGAGGGAATTACTACCCGTGTCCCTAAACCATCTGTGGAATACACCACGTCAGGTCCCTCATAACACCATCTGTGAGGGAACTACTACACCACGTGAGGTCCCTCCTAACACCATCTGGGAGGGGGTTACTACACTACGTGTTTGCTGTTCAACACCTACAATAATCTGTATGTTCACTGTATGTTCCTTTACCTTTCTCTAATGAAGGCTTTTGTTAAACCACCAATGTATGTAATAAGTCATTTATGTCCAATGTATATTTTCAGCCTTCGGGAACATCTTTCCTCCGAGATGTTTTTGTGATGGTTGAGTGGGCGTGTAGCCATGGGTCGCCCCCTAGGACCCACACTCCGAGATGTTTTGGTGATGGTCGAGTGGCACGAATCATGGGTCCCTCCAAGGGCCCTAACTCACCAACCCATTCCTGTCTTTCCCGGGAACTACATGTTTACAAAAAAGACCACTTGCATTTAAACCTCTAATCAACAGGGTGTTTCAGAATGACGTTTCATAATTGGGGGGAAAGGGGGGCGTATTACTGAGAAATATACAAGGATAAATGACTCCCTGACCATAGTGTAGTTATTATACCACCAAATCGGGTAGGGGAGGACAAACTATCAAGCGCTGTTTAAAGTACGCGATAACGCTGAGTGGGTCTATTGACAGTCCACATGTAATGACACATAAATCTTATTAAGTACGATTCTCAATCAATGTTTGCCCGGCATTATTGGTCCATATATGCTGCCCCAGTGACTGACAGGTCGAACAAGAACACATTTTCATGGGGACACCTTGCCAGTTATGCTTGAGGAGGTGCCCTTCAGGATACGTCAACAACTGTGGTACATGCAGGATGGTACCCCAGCTCATTTTGCTCGAGTAACAACGGAGCTTCAAAATATTGGGTATCCTGGCAGGTGGATAGAGCGTGGCGGCCCTGTTCCATAGCCAGCTCGATCACCTGACCTAAATCCCCTTGGCATCTATCTGTGGGGTAACGTTAAAATCAAAGAGTATGCTACAAAGGTCCCGACTCATGAGGAGCTGTAGCACCAAGTGCAAGACAGTGCCACCGCCATTAGCAACACCCGTGGAGTCTTCGAACATGTACGAGTCACTTTAGCAACGGGCTGAAGTCTGCATTCAGGAAGAGGTCTGAAACTTTTAGCATTTACTGTAAAATTCATATCAGGTAGCGTATGATTTTAAATAACTTGTAATAGCAACACTGGATATTTTGTTTATACTCCGACGATTTTATCTCACTACAACCCCAACTGTCAGGTTATAGGTTATAACTCCGAACCTATGATCATGAAGTCATTTATCCTTATGTACAGTACAGTATGTCTCAGGAATATACCCCCAGAACTATGAAACGTATTTCTGAACACCCTGTATTAAGGATACGTGGTTGGCATTTTGAAGCTACAAGTCGGCTCAACACAGCCAATGTTCTTAAGACTTCTTGTATTCCACACACGACAATAGGCTATACAGTTTACCTCTGAGTGTGAGCAATAACAAACTTCCATTTCTAGACATCAAGATAGAAAGATCAAACAATGCCGTCACTACTTTCATTTACAGAAAACCTACGTACACACAATACAGGCCTCACTATTGACTTAACTTTAGATATTATTGTTCAAGACTCCAACTTACAGGTAGTAGGTAGCTATCAAACAGGGAGGTACTACCGCCTGGGAAGATATTGGAGGCATAATGTGTTGCCTAATGGTAGACTCTGCTGCCATATGGCATCACAAAAATTGTGACTACGTCCCAGGTTGCTGATCTGTCTTTCTGCCTCATTTACACACAATTGCAGGGTCTCAATTGTTTCTCTTACTTGACAACACAACATACATATAGCGATACTCACTGTTGATCATTTGTTTTGTATTCCTTGATAACTCTTTATTATTATTATTATTACAGTGTTATTATTATTATCGTTATAATTTTATTTTACTTTTTATTATAAATTTTATTTACTATGAATAATTATTACCCGGCGTTGTCCAGGTTTGTTTTTTACGAAATACACACTCGTCCTCTCTCTCTCACTCTCTACTCTCTCTCTCTCTCTACTCTCTCTCATCTCTCTCTCTGTAAGTGTCTATCGTTCTGTCATGCATAGTCAATAATCCATAACTAGCTCTTCAGAAAACTAACAATATCTAATTTCCATTTGTTTTCTCGTTCATTTCCCTTCATTTCAGAAAACCACATTTAATGTAAATGTGGTGATTCCAGTTGTAGTCCTCGGTCGGTTCACATTAACTGTCTGTCTCGACAAAAAAGTACAGAAACTGATGTAATTCACGTGCAGCCAGGAAGCCCAAACAGACCTTGCAGTGTTGGGGACACCCACTCACAAATATATCCAGAGGGAGGTTTTTATCCATCGTAATGTCCAACTGTTAGAAAACAGTATCGCTGATAATATTCAAAATTGCGTATTCGAGAATTTTTTGTCTCTTTGCTTGTTGAAGTATCAGTAATGCACATATCACAAATATATCAACGATTCGAATCCCACTTGGTCCTTACACACGTGAGCTGGGTGTTATCCAGTGTGAACCTCACTACCAAACATCACAGGTTACCCGGCCTCCGCCATTCTCCGGTACTATCACACTATAGAGTAGACCAACCGCCCAAACAGCTAGTAAACTGATAGGTAGTAAAGTACACTATACGGCCAAAATTTGTACAGTATAAAAGATCGTTTAAATATGTTAATCTGCTTTCATCTACGTTCTGTGTTCATCAGACTACTTGAATAGCCTCCCAAATACACACACAAAAAAAACCTTCATTATTCACTATACTTCTCCCACAGCTAGTCGGTTTTATACTCTGGCGTTTGTATAAAATGGTAACAAGCAGCTTTATTACAATCACCTGTCCGGGTAAATTTAATTTAATATCTTAGAGGGTGAAATATACTATAGTTATTAGCTGTAGCCAGAGAATTATTCACCCATAAACGTAATCTTCAAAATAATACTTTGCACTGTCGAGCAGGTTTACACGTTATACCACTAAAGAAACATTACTGTACAATAAGAAAGGAGATACTCTGTACTTAACTTAGGCACTGCCTGGGCCCATACTAAAGTAAACAAAGCGAGCGGACGAGGCAGAAATGTACAAACAAAAGACGTTCACCCCGGGCAGCGGAATGGCCACATACCATACGTATGGGAAGCGCTGCACCGGACAGTAAGTCGTAACGAAGTGTAGTATGTTGATGAAATGTGGATGTCGTGGAGATTAAGATGTAAGTGGACTGTAGTGTATGTCTACAAATGTTAATGGTTGTAGTGTATGAGGAATGATGTAACGTGGAGTGTCTTCGGAGATATAATAGTGTAGTGTGGATGTAGTGTAGATGATGATGAGGTGGATGTAGTGTAGATAAAATGTAGTGGATGTAGTTAGATGATGATGTAGTGAGTATGTGTAGTGATGTAGTGGATAGTAGTGATGAAGATGATTGTACGTGTAGATGTAGTGTATGATGTAGTGGAGATGTAGTGTGATGATTAAAATATGTAATGGATGAGTGTAGTGGATGAGTGGATGTAGTGTAGATAAAATGTAGTGGATGTAGTAGTAGATTGATGTAGTGGAATGTAGTGTAATAAAATTAGTGGCTGGAGTGTAGAGATGATGTAGTGTGCATGGTAGTGAATCACAATGGTAGTGGATGTAGTGTTAGATGCTGCATGTAGTGTGATGTACGTGTAAGATCAATAATTGTAGTGGATGGTAGTGGTAGATAAAAAGGGAGGGGGTGTAGTGTAGATGGATGAGGTATGATGTAGTTGTACGATAAAAGATGTAGTGGATGTTAGTGTAGATGATGGAGATGTAGTGGATGTAGTGTAGATAAAAATGTAGTGGGTGTAGTGTAGATGATGATGTAGTGTAGATAAAAATGTAGTGGATGTAGTGGAGATGATGATGTAGTGGATGTAGTGTAGATAAAAATGTAGTGGATGTAATGTAGATGATGATGTAGTGGATGTAGTGTAGATGATGATGTCGTGTAGATAATAGCCGTGAGTGGATGTAGTGAAGATGGATGTTAATGTGGAAATGACAGTGTAGTTTGAGCTTGTGTACGGTAGATAATAGTGTAGTGGATGTAGTGAAGATGATGATGTACTGGATGTAGTGAAGATGATTGTAACTGTGAATGACAGATGTAGTTGATATAGGTGTACGACGTAGATTAAATAGTGTCTGTGGTCTGCTTGTTTGCTTACAACTATTGGCCAGTAAATACATGAGTGTGCACGTCATCTCAAGGTAACTGTTATATTTAACATGGAGTATAATCTAGTCTGTATAATTATGATTGCGTAGATATAAGGATTGAAGACTATGATAGAAAGTTGGTTGGTATCCCGTTCTAACATAAAAAGAATGCTCAACGGTTTTATTTGTACAAAGAACAAGCTTAAACTGATAACGTGGCCATAGATCTCAGTAGTGGGGCTGATTAAGCGAAGCGCCTATTCTACAGACCGACGGGCGCCCAACTTGTGTGACCTTGGGTGGGGAGATTTGGTAGCTGTGTCCTCATTACCTTTAATATTCACCAGACATCGTGTGAAACACTTTAAATATGAAACAGCGCAGTGAGTCTGAAAACGATGGAGACATTAAATGCCGAGGCAAATCTATTAATGCGACTCCAGGAATTGGGCCGGGTGGCAGCGGTGTTTAGGTGTGTATGGTGAGAAGCATTGCTGCTCTCCCCAAACGCTGGACTTATCCTGGAAGAATTCTTTAGTAGCGTGTTATTACAGAAAAATTCTGTACGAACTCATGATACAGTCCATGAGACTGTGTAGGCAACTTTAGATAAGGGTTATGCTCACTGCGATATCAAATATGATAATGTATGCGTGTCACCATGCGATCTCAAAGTCACCATTATTGACTTCGGCATGGGTCGTCCGCTAGGAACATAAGTTGGTTCAAGATGTCCACCCCCCCTTTTGGGAAAGTGGTTGCTCCTGAAGTTCGAAGAACTGGGCTGTGTTCGGAGGCGAGCGAGGTGTACAGTCTGGGGTGGATGTGGAATCAACTTATATATGAGGTCAACGTCGCACTAAATTGATATGGGTTTGTATTTTTTGATTTCACAATCACAGGAAGGAGACCCAGCTGCCAGGCCAAAGAATTTAGATATAATTCACATACTGAAAAATTGCTCGGATCAATCTCGTAAAATTTATCCACATCAACCATTATTTGATTCGATTACGGGAAATCGGCTTCAGCCTCACCAGACAGATCAGAGTGGCGGATGATAAGTTAGTTAATTCCGATAGTTGGCGGGTATGACAAGGTGGATTTCTCCCATCACAACCTCTGTGACAGGCTCCTACACACCCATGGATGTCGCCTGTGACCAATGGCTATATTTGTAAGACATGCGCCATCAATATTGTCGTGCGATAGAAAAAAAAAGTTAAATTCGGAACCCACAACTCAGACACGCCGTGTACAAAAAAAAGAAAGTTGAATTCGGAACCCACACGGCACAATCCGAGACGCCGTGTGATAGAAAGGAGAAAGATGAAATCCAGAACCCTCGTACTTCGAGACGCCGTGTGATAAAAAAAGAAAGATAATATGCGGAACCCACGCACTCCGGAAACACCGTGTAAAAGAAAAAGAAAGTTGAATTCGAAGCACACGCACTCCGACACGCCCGTTTGATAGAAAAAGAAAGTTGAAATCGGAACCCACACATTCCGAGAACGCCGTGTGATAGAAAAAGAAGTTGAATTCGGAACCCACTCACTCCGAGACGCCGTGTGATAGAAAAAGAAAGTTGAAATCGAGAACATGGCCTTACCACATTCCGAGACGCCGTGTGATTAGTTAAAGAAAAGAAAGTTGAATTCGACCCCAGCACTCCAGAATCGCCGTGTGATAGAAAAGAAAGCTGAATTCGAGCCCACACTGGCAAAGAAAAATAGGTAGTATCCCCCACAACCTAAAACTTGGCCGTGATAGAAAACTGAACCCAAAAAGTACATTAATGTTTGGTTAAATATTGCTTAAGCCCTTTGAGGACAATCGATTATACCTTAAAAACAATACGACTTTAACTCCTCTGTGGCGAGTGTTTAACCTTTTTAGAATGAAGCTTTAAACCATCGCCATTAAAATAAAACACCCAGCTTTCTTCAAAAGACTAATGTCGCGCAAGAGGCTGGCTGGTATACCTAATCGTATCATATACAAAAATTGCCTGAGTATAATATTGCATTAAGAAAAGTATTGAAATTTCCCTGGTGAAAAGGGGTGTCCGGACCCCAGGACTCCCCTGGATCCGCCCTTGCAGCCACTATTATATGAAATATATTGGATAAAATAGGCTATCCTAGAAAAATACATAAAAAATGCTGATGAAGCCCCAACGAAACATCTTTGAGGCTACCCTAACCTAACCTAACCTAAGCCCACTGTATGAACAACAAAATATACGAAACAGTGATCTTACCTGTTTGATTCATTGCTTGTCTCCTCCTTGCTTCTTTCTGCTTGATTGTTTACCTAAGATCTTTCTACACTCCTCACAGGGTCGGTAGATCCCTGCCACACTGGCCACATTTTATAATCCCATGCATTTTTTTCGTGTTGATTTTTGTCAACGTTGGGGAAAATTGCCGTGTTTTCTTTTGCAAGCTTCAGTTGCCAGCGAATTAAGTAGTTGGTGTTGAACTTTGGAGCTTTGCTTCCCTATTTTGTGACTTCAATGTTGTTAATGTGCGGCTGTAGTGTTGAATATCGCATGATGCTTTCGTCTCCCATCTGCGTTTGGTGTTTACATCAGTATCCGCCCTGCGATTGGCTGAAATATTTGTAAAGTTCACTCTGATTAGTTGACGGACATCAGGCTGACACGGAAGAATACGCTCTTAGTCCACGACTGTCTTGGGCGAAGACAATCGTAGGTTTGTTTTCAGCACGTCAACTTAAGTTTTTCACTTTGCCCTCACGTAAGATTTTGAGCTAAGTGAGCTATCGCGCAGAACTAAGTCAGAAGTTAGTGCATCCCTGTCCAGAGATACAGTCCATTTTGAATACGGTTTATTTTTTGGTGAAGTTAACATACATTTAAATTTCGTATTAATGATTCAAATCTATACACTGATGGTTAATTAGGAGTTTCAATCTGGCTCACGCCTGACTCACTGCCTTTGTCCTCATTAACTCACCTGACTCACTAACTTGCCCTCATTAACTCACCTGACTCACTAACTTGTCCTAATTAACTCACCTGACTCACTACCTTGTCCTCATTAACTCTACTGACTCACTAACTTGTCCTTATTAACTCACCTGACTCACTACCTGATCCTCATTAACTCACCTGACTCACTAACTAGTCCTTATTAACTCACCTGACTCACTACCTTGTCCTCATTAACTCACCTGACTCACTGACTTGTCCTTATTAACTCACCTGACTCACTAACTTGTCCTCATTACTCACCTGACTCACTAACTTGTCCTTATTAACTCACCTGACTCACTACCTTGTCCTCAGTAACGCACCTGACTCACTAACTTGCCCTCATTAACTCACCTGACTCACTAACTTGTCCTCATTAACTCTCCTGACTCACTAACTTGTCTTCATTAGAACTTAATCACGAAAACTTTTAACTAAACCACGAAATCTTGATAAACAAAGCAAATATTTTTCATTCCCATGAACTGTCTGTCTTGTGAGCCGGAATCTGAGGGAAGTAAACGGAGGTGGAGACAGGGAAAGAATGAGGGAGACAGTAGAGAGAAAGGCGGGAGAAACAGATAGAGAAATGGGAGAAAACAGGGAGAGAAAGGGATGAAAGGGTGAAAGAACAGGGGAGAGACAGTAAGAAAAAATAGAGGAGACAGAGAAGAAAATGAAGGACACGAGAAGAGAAATATGTAAAACAGGTAGAGAAAGGGGGTGGGCGGGGTGAGGGGTGGGGGGAGAGGGAGACACAGGAGAGAGAGAAAAAAATGGTTAGATAAACTAGAGGTATTGTTCTCCCCGCCTCCTCACGTAGTCCTCCCCAAGCTTATTATTACACAAGACGGGAGAGCCTGAGGACACCAATGCCTGCCTGCCTCCTTCTTCCTTCCTTCCTTCCTCTTCCTGCCTCACAAATAATTAAGAGGAAAATAAACTCCTAAAGACTCTTTCAATCCTGATAAAGCGCCTAGGTCCAGATGTTATCCACGGGGACCTAGTGTCAGCCACTGGGGACCTGAGTGTCAGCCACTGGGGACCTGAGTGTCAATTACTGGGACGCGGCTGAGTGTCAGCCACTGAGGACCTGAGTGTCAGCCACTGGGACCTGAGTGTCAGCCACTGGGGACCTGAGTGTCAGCCACTGGGGACCCGAATGTCAGAAACCAGTTAAAGAACACAAGTTAGTGAGGCAGGTGAGTCAATGATGACAACAACAAACTCAGTAAACCTTAACCATAATATAACCAAGAAACATTAACCACTAGAAATAAAAAAATATTAACCACTAGAGATCAGAAGCCTTAACTGACTAGAACCTAACCTTACTTTAGAACCTACCTTAAAATCGCAAAACTAACCATAGAAACCAGACACTTAACCATAAATCGAAACCTTACTAAAAACCAAACCTCTAGTAAAATTATAAACAACTAAATAGAAACTAACCTTAAAATCAACTAAACCACAAACGCACTAGTAAACCATGTACGACGATGGAATTATGAGGAGAAACTGACCATTCACTTGTTAACTCAACCACGAAGTTAAAACCTGAAGGACCATCAAGTTAACAGTTAAACTCACCCCAGCCTTACTCACTCAGAAACGAGACCATTAACACTGTCTCTTGTACCACAGAAGAGGAGGATTAATCTCTTTTGTGCCACAGAAAAGGAGGAGAATTGAACACCTTCATAAGTGCCACAGAAAAGTAACCGAGTGCCAGAGCCAAGACCTTTAAGACCCCACAGCATAAGTAAAAGTCTTTAAACCCACACGAAAGGTAAAGGCTACTGACACCACATACGAGGCACGGGCAGTTTCCCAATGAGGTTCACGCGCCATCAGCTCGATGAACAGGCTTTGTGTGAAATATAACAGAGTCTAGAACTGCTTTTAGTGTCCTTGTGGGCTAGCCGGTAAGCGCTCCCTAGGGCCACCCAGTAGGTCGAGGGTTCGAGTCCTTGCTGGTGAGGTCGTTGATTATATGTTCAAAGTCCGCGTGTTAAATGGACTAAAAATGAAGTATATATATATATATATATATATATATATATATATATATATGCAAGTAAATCGCTGTAGGTGCGCATGATCCAGGTATATGCTGATAACCACAAGGAAAAAGAAAACACGAAGTTCCCAAGCGCTTTCGTGTAATTCACATCTTCAGGGGTGAGTACACGAACGCGCTTGGGAACTTCGTGTTTTCTTTTTCCTTGTGGTTATCAGCATATATATATATATATATATATATATATATATATATATATATATATATATATATATATATATATATATATACATACCCTGTATACTGTAGGGTATCTCTGTAAAATACCTATTCTGTAGTATTAATTGACGAATTCTGGGATTTACTTGAAAATGGGGCTTCAGTTCCATCAGACTTCAACAGAGGCTGGGCACTCAGCGGGTTTGAAGGTTTCACGGTCAAGGGCCAGTCATACTCGTTGTTGATGGTAGACAAGATGGCGTCCAATGATGGCTTTTCTGTTGCTTAAAATACCTGGTGAAGAATCAAGAAACCGTCAGGCGAGTCCACTTTACCAATACCTCCCACCCCTCACTACCCCCACCCCTCACTACCCCCACTCCTCACGACCCCCACCCCTCGCTACCCCCACTCCTCACGACCCCCACCCCTCACTACACCCACCCCTCACTACACCCACTCCTCACTACACCCACCCCTCACTACCCCCACCCCTCACTACTCCCCACCCCTCACTACTCCCACCCCTCACTACCCCCACCCCTCACTACCCCCACCCCTCACTACCCCACCCCTCACTACCCCCACCCCTCACTACCTCCACCCCTCACTACCCCCACCCCTCACTACCCCCACCCCTCACTACCTCCACTCCTCACTACCCCACCCCTCACTGCCTCCACTCCTCACTACCCCCACCCCTCACTACCCCCACCCCTCACTACCCCCACCCCTCACTACCCCCACTCCTCACTACCACCACCCCTCACTACCCCCACCCCTCACTACCCCCACCCCTCACTACCCCCACCCCTCACTACCCCCACTCCTCACTACCCCAACCCCTCACTACCCCCACCCCTCACTACCTCCACCCCTCACTACCCCCACCCCTCACTACCCCCACCTCTCACTACCCCCACCCCTCACTACCTTCACCCCTCACTACCTCCACTCCTCACTACCCCAACCCCTCACTACCCCCACCCCTCACTACCCCCACCCCTCACTACCCCCACCCCTCACTACCTCCACTCCTCACTACCCCACCCCTCACTACCCCCACCCCTCACTACCTCCACCCCTCACTACCCCACCGCTCACTACCCCCACCCCTCACTACCCCCACCCCTCACTACCCCCACTCCTCACTACCCCCACCCCTCACTACCCCCACCCCTCACTACCTCCACCCTCACTACCTCCACTCCTCACTACCCCTACCCTCACTACCCCCACCCCTCACTACCTCCACCCTCACTACCCCAACCCTCACTACCCCCACCCCTCACTACCCCCACCCCTCACTACCCCCACTCCTCACTACCCCCACCCCTCACTACCCCACCCCTCACTACCTCCACCCCTCACTACCCCACCGCTCACTACCCCCACCCCTCACTACCTCCACCCCTCACTACCCCAACCGCTCACTACCCCCACCCCTCAATACCCCCACCCCTCACTACCCCCACCCCTCACTACCCCCACCCCTCACTACCCCCACCCCTCACTACCCCACCCCTCACTACCCCCACCCCTCAGTACCCCCACCCCTCAGTACCCCCACCCCTCACTATCCCCACCCCTCACTACCCCCACTCCTCACTACCCCCACCCCTCACTACCCCACCCCTCACTACCTCCACTCCTCACTACCCCCACTCCTCACTACCCCATCCTCACTACCCCCACCCCTCACTACCACCACCCCTCACTACCCCCACTCCTCACTACCCCACTCCTCACTACCTCCACCCCTCACTACCTCCACCCCTCACTACCTCCACTCCTCACTACCACCACCCCTCACTACCCCACCCCTCACTACCCCCACCCCTCACTACCCCCACCCCTCACTACCTCCACTCCTCACTACCTCCACTCCTCACTACCCCCACCCCTCACTACCTCCACTCCTCACTACCCCCACTCCTCACTACCCCACTCCTCACTACCCCCACCCCTCACTACCCCCACCCTCACTACCCCACTCCTCACTACCCCCACCCCTCACTACCCCACCCTCACTACCCCCACCCCTCACTACCCCACCCCTCACTACCCCACCCCTCACTACCCCCACCCCTCACTACCCCCACCCCTCACTACCCCACCCCTCACTACCCCACCCTCACTACCCCCACCCTCACTACCCCCACCCCCCACCACCCCCCCCCACACTCCCCCCCCCCCTCACTACCCCACCCCCCACACCCCCACCCCTCACTACCCCCACTCCTCACTACCCCACCCTCACTACCCCACCCTCACTACCCCACCCCTCACTACCCCCACCCCTCACTACCCCCACCCTCAATACCCCACTCCTCACTACCCCCACCCCTCACTACCCCACCCTCACTACCCCCACCCTCACTACCTCCACTCCTCACTACCCCCACACCACACTACCCCACCCCTCACTACCTCCACTCCTCACTACCCCCACCCTCACTTCCGCCATCCCTAACTACCCCCATCCCTCACTACCCCCACCCCTCACTACCCCCACTCCTCACTACCCCACCCCTCACTACCCCCACCCCTCACTACCCTCACTACCCCACCCCTCACTACCTCCACTCCTCACTACCCCCACCCCTCACTACCCCACCCTCACTACCCCCACCCCTCACTACCCCCACCCCTCACTACCCCCACCCCTCACTACCTCCACTCCTCACTACCCCCACCCCTCACTACCCCCACCCCTCACTACCCCACCCCTCACTACCCCCACCCCTCACTACCCCCACCCCTCACTACCTCCACTCCTCACTACCCCCACCCCTCACTACCCCCACCCCTCACTACCCCCACCCCTCACTACCCCACCCCTCACTACCCCACCCTCACTACCCCACCCCTCACTACCCCACCCCTCACTACCCCACCCTCACTACCCCCACCCCTCACTACCCCACCCTCACCCCCACCCTCACTACCCCACCCCTCACTACCCCACCCTCACTACCCCACCCCTCACTACCCCCACTCCTCACTACCCCACCCCTCACTACCCCACCCCTCACTACCCCCACCCCTCACTACCTCCACTCCTCACTACCCCACCCCTCACTTCCACCACCCCTCACTATCCCCACCCCTCACTACCCCCACCCCTCACTACCTCCACCCCCACTACCCCAACCGCTCACTACCCCCACCCCTCAATACCCCCACCCCTCACTACCCCCACTCCTCACTACCCCCACCCCTCACTACCCCCACCCCTCACTACCTCCACCCCTCACTACGTCCACTCCTCACTACCCCAACCGCTCACTACCCCCACCCCTCACTACCTCCACCCTTCACTACCCCAACCGCTCACTACCCCCACCCCTCACTACCCCCACCCCTCACTACCCCCACTCCTCACTACCCCCACCCCTCACTACCCCCACCCCTCACTACCTCCACCCCTCACTACCTCCACCCCTCACTACCCCAACCGCTCACTACCCCCACCCCTCACTACCTCCACCCCTCACTACCCCAACCGCTCACTACCCACCACCCCTCAATACCCCCACCCCTCACTACCCCCACCCCTCACTACCCCCACTCCTCACTACCCCCACCCCTCACAACCCCCCCCCTCACTACCCCCACCCCTCACTACCCCCACCCCTCACTACCCCCACCCCTCACTACCCCCACCCCTCACTACCCCCACTCCTCACTACCCCCACGCCTCACTACCCCTACCCCTCACTACCTCCACTCCTCACTACCCCCACTCCTCAATACCCCACTCCTCACTACCCCCACCCCTCATTACCTCCACCCCTCACTACCCCCACTCCTCAATACCCCACTCCTCACTACTTCCACCCCTCACTACCTCCACCCCTCACTACCTCCACTCCTCACTACCACCACCCCTCACTACCACCACCCCTCACTACCCCCATCCCTCACTACCCCTACCCCTCACTACCTCCACTCCTCACTACCTCCACTCCTCACTACCCCCACCCCTCACTACCTCCACTCCTCACTACCCCCACTCCTCAATACCCCACTCCTCACTACCCCCACCCCTCACTACCCCCACACCTCACTACCTCCACTCCTCACTACCCCCACACCTCACTACCCCACTCCTCACTATCCCCACCCCTCACTACCCCCACTCCTCACTACCCCACTCCTCACTACCCCCACACCTCACTACCCCACTCCTCACTATCCCCACCCCTCACTACCTCCACTCCTCACTACCCCCACACCTCACTACCCCACTCCTCACTATCCCCACCCCTCACTACCCCCACTCCTCACTACCCCACTCCTCACTACCCCCACTCCTCACTACCCCACTCCTCACTACCCCCACCCCTCACTACCCCCACTCTTCACTACCTCCACTCCTCACTACCCCCACCCCTCACTACCCCACTCCTCACTACCCCCACTCCTCACTACCTCCACTCCTCACTACCCCCACCCCTCACTACCCACACCCCTCACTACCTCCACTCTTCACTACCCCCACCCCTCACTACCCCTACCCCTCACTACCCCCACCCCTCACTACCCCCACCCCTCACTACCCCTACTCCTCACTACCCCTACCCCTCACTACCCCCACCCCTCACTACCCCTACTCCTCACTACCCCTACCCCTCACTACCTCCACTCTTCACTACCCCCACCCCTCACTACCCCCACTCTTCACTACCCCCACCCCTCACTACCACCACCCCTCAGTACCCCCACCCCTCACTACCTCCACTCCTCACTACCCCCACCCCTCACTTCCACCACCCCTCACTATCCCCACCCCTCACTACCCGCACCCCTCACTACCCCCACCCCTCACTACCTTCACTCCTCACTACCCCCACCCCTCACTACCCCCACCCCTCACTACCCCCACCCCTCACTACCCCCACCCCTCACTACCCCACCCCTCACTACCCCTACCCCTCACTACCCCCACCCCTCACTAGCCCCACCCATCACTACCCCCACCCCTCACTACCCCTAACCCACTCAACCCCCACCCATCACTACCCCCACCCCTCACTACCTCTACTCCTCACTACCCCTACCCCTCACTACCCACACCCCTCACTACCCCCACCCCTCACTACCCCCACCCTTCACTACCTCCAACCCCTCACTACCTTCCACCCCTCACTACCTCCACTCCTCACTACTCCCACCACTCACAACTCCCACCCCTCACTAGCTCCACTCCTCACTACCTCCTGCTGAGCAGCTCTCACCCTTGGCCAATGTTCGGCCCATTCCCCAAGTCCCTCTCCCCGACCCATCCTCACCACCGGGATATCAACATAATCAAAAGTGGCATTTCGTTTCGGAAAGAAGTGGAACCAGTGTTGAACAGTTAAGAACAGTGTTTAAGCCAGTGAATTCAGTACTAGACAGTACCAGTGAGAGCCGTGACCCGCCAGTGAGATAAGCACCGCTGGGAACTGACCGCCATCTCCTGACAAGGAGGTGCTAATCAGTCCACTCTGAGAACAACAGTGGGTCGGCTTCACACTTGACTTCGAAATAACACAACACCACCCAGTAGGGTGGGGATAGGTCAACAACTGCAAATATGTTGCCTGTATAACAAGTGAACTACCGTGTGTTGAGCACTGTGTCGTGTGTAGGTGTAGGTGCCCGCGAGGCAAGGCCTATACCCTTGTGGTCACGCTCGGCCATAGTGTGCCAAGCTGGTTAGTTCTTTTGAAATTAAAATTGACTTTGATACTGTATCTAACCAGAAAAACAGACATGCTATTAAGAACAAGTGTAGTGTAATAAAAGTGTTTATAAACTGAGAAAACTCCTGTTACCTTAGTCCCCCCGACACCACACTCCCTCCGCGGGAGGCCCGCTCATGGCCTCCCCTCACACCGCTAATACGCTGTACAGTAGATGCCAATCTCCTTTGTCCTCTAAGAGGGTTACGCCTCCCAACCACCGCTGACTTCCTAGGAGTGCCAAGCAGTCCTCGGCCCTCTGACGTAGGCATATAAGTCGAGCCCTGTAACTCCACCATGTCTGAGTTGACTGGAGACACAGCTGCTCGCTTTAACTCTCCTGATGCACTGAGTGAGCCAGGCGACTGTGGTGTTGACCTTGACACCAACGGAGAAGATGGCTTTCAACTAGTTCAGTCCAGGAACAAGCGGAAGGCCGAAAAGGCAGAAAGACTCAGAGACAATCAACTACAACCACAACCCCCCATGAGAGTAAGATTGTACTTCCCTGGAGGTACATCACCTGAAGACAAGTATCTCTGGCTGAACGATGCGGAAGACAAATATCCTGAGGCTGAGTTTCAGTTCAGAGTCGGTACACAAGATCATGTTCTGATTAGAAACGACCCAGCAGTCATACAGGATCTCCTCACCAATAGCATAAGGGGAATAACCATGGAACAATCATCCCAACCATCGAGCAAGAAGACCATAATAATCATAGGGCTCGACCAGTACCAGACCCCTACACTACTAGAAGCCCATCCCTACATCAGAAGGACGAAGCGACTCAGGGGCAAGAATGCAGTCATTGCAGACTGGGTTGGCTCGGAAGACCCACCCAGGACCATTCGAGTCCGTGGTGCCTATCGGACTCTGAAGGTAACTCTCTATCAGCCCCCTAACCGGAGGTGTTACAACTGTCAGCACTGGGGCCATGTGGCCCGGTTATGCCCCTCGACTAAGCCGTGGTGTGGTCTCTGCTCAAGGCAACATGCAACACAGGTTTGCAGAGATACAGTTGCTCAAGGGGGTGTCATCCAACAGAAGTGTATTAACTGCAAAACAGTTGGAGTTCCTGTATGGCACCCTAACTGTTCTAGAGCTCCTACACCCCTTCAGCGCCCAGACCCGCCACCCAGGCAGGTCTCAAGAAACACTAATGCTGCTAGGGTACTCCCTACGGCCAACCCCTGGCCTGCCCTCCCCACCAAAGCTCCAGGATCATCACCAGCAGTCATCGAAAGATCAGCATGGGGCAACACAGACGTACCGACACAACAGGTAGCTGCCAACACACTCCATGAACACGCACATCGTGAAGAGATCAATGATTTGAAAAATGAAATTAAAGAACTCAAAGCTCAGGTTACAGCTCAAGCTCAAGCTCAAACTGAAATGTTTAGGAGCCTCTGTGATACACTAAAGGAAAAAAACACCACCAACACAGTGCAGCAACTTCGGAAAAATTACAGTCAAACTGAAGACATTCAGATGTCAGTACCAGATGTGGAAACTCAAGACCCACCAGGAACTAGTGTCCACGCAGAGGAAAATAGTGATACTGGTAACAGTTCTACTGATGCCTCTGTGGACATGGTCAGTGAAGATGAACAAGCACAAACAGAAAATGGTGGTGATGTCGAGTGTAACCAAAGTGTGTTGTTGTCTGCCACTGAAATACAACAATTGTTGAGCCGTACATGCTCCAGAAATGTTTCCAAAAGGTTAACTGGCCTACTGCCTGCCGAAGGGACAGGCAGCGCAGAAAAGAACAGTATCATACAGTGCCTTTTGCTTCTTTCCAAATACATTTCATAATGGCCAGTGTTAATACCAGACAAAATTCCAAATACATTTCATAATGGCCAATGTTAATACCAGACAAAGATACAGAGCGGTGAAGGTGATGAGTTGGAACATCTCATCCCTTAGAAAACGATACCCTGACCTACACCACAAAGTTGTGACTGAGGACATCGATATTGTGTGTCTGCAGGAGTGTCTCACACCTAATGGTAAGCCCCCACCCAGTCTGCCCAATTATGTGTATTATGATCCTAGTTCTACTCACACATGTTTGATGTATGTTAAGAAGTCACTCCCGCATGTACCTCTTGTATCCAAAAAGACTACCAACCTTCAGTACCATGGGATCACTATCCACCTGGGCAACTCCACACTCAACGTGCTAAACGCCTATGCTCCCTCAGATCAGCTTCAATACACAGATCTCCCAGACTTTTTACACACTGAGCCCACTGTCCTAATGGGTGACCTGAATACTAGACACAAGAAATTAGGTGACTCCACCACTAACACCAATGGTAGGAGACTTATCTCACTTCTCAGCGCATATGAAGATGTTCAAATTATAGGTAATAATGAACCAACACACATCTATGGCGGGGGTCTAGACAAATGTATTGGCTTTAATCTATCATACACAACTCATAGCTCTGATGTTGTCACTGATCTTATGTCTGACCACAGCCCAATCCAAGCTAGTATACATGTAGCCAATGACACCCCCACTGGTGGTAAACTCAACAGACGTAGAATCACAGTCAAGCAAGAACATGAAAGCCAGTTCATAGACTTCATCCATGACTGGTACAAGGACTACAAGCCTGACAATTACCAAAGTTTCCATGACGATCTGATAGATAGGACTTATGTATACTTCACCAACAATGCCTCCACCAAAAAAAGGAGAAAACGTGGTCAGCATAATGGGAACAGGCAACAGCAGTGCTATAATGACCCTGAGCTGAAAAAACTCAGGGCTAGGGTCAGGAGGGTGGGTAAGGGTTACAGACAATTTAGAACACCTCAAATGTTACAATTGTATCAAGCTTCCCTTGCTGCTGTCAGGGAACGTGTAAACGAACTCAGACAAAATGCATGGGAGACATATGTCAACAGCCTGAACCAACACACATCCCTCAGCAAAGCCTGGAAAGACATAAACATAATCAGAGGTAAAAACAGAAGACACGTCTCCCATCCAAACCCTCTGCAAAAGTCGAATGAGCTAATAACAAAGTGGGCTCATGTGTCGAGCTATGACATGTTACCAGCTAGGACTCGGGGACTCCTTGATGCGAAGTCTGTAGAGAGAAGTAATCTTATTAGCTTTATGCTGGGCAAACAGCACGATGAGTGTGATGTTCCATATACTGAGTGGGAGCTTGACGCCGCCCTCGCCAGGGGTAGGTCTACTTCCCCTGGAGAGGACGGAGTCACCTACAACATCATTAGACTACTAAGGCGCGTGCCAGGCAATCCATTGTTGGTATTGTACAATATGAGTCATGCCGAGGGCCAACTACCCACATCATGGACCAGCAGTATTGTTGTACCAATACCGAAACCAGGACAGCCTGATGCCTTTCGTCCCATATCACTAACCAGCTGCCTGTGTAAAACCTTTGAGAGGATGGTTCTTGGCAGACTCTTATATAGAATCAGAGAACACATGTCTCCTAACATAAATGGCTTCACCCATGGTAAAGGTGTACATAATTGCATCACCACATTCCTAACTGTGCATGGTGATGAAAGGCACAGATACACCACATTTCTTGACCTAAAAGCTGCATTTGATATTGCCAATAGGCAACTGATATTGTACGAACTAGCCAAAATGGATATAGGAGGTAGGCTGTTACACTGGATAAGTGGTTACCTAACCAACAGAAGGGCTGCTGCACTGTTTCAGGGTTACAAAAGTGAAGTTAAAGATATGCAACTTGGTACCCCTCAAGGTGGAGTACTTAGCCCCACTTTGTTCAATGTTCTTATGAATGCATTATTAAATTTAATACCAGACAACCCCAGCAATATCTCAATCAGCTATGCTGATGATATTCTTATACATACTAAAACTCATCGTGAAATGCAAACCACCCTGAACCATGTATACGCAGCCTGTGAACACCTCGGTCTTATTATCTCCACTGACAAAACTAAGGTGTTCAACAAACAAGCTGGGAACCGCAAACGCGGCCCCGCCAAGTTCAAGATAGGTAACAACACTATTGACTATGTTTCTTCTTTTAAATATCTTGGTGTTTCCGTCCCTTGTACCCTACCTGCCATACAACAGCTAACCCGCCAATGTACTGACAGACTGAGACCTCTTAGAAGTGTAGCGGGGTACAGCCCGCACTATGGTGCTAATATTAGAATTGTTAAAACAATGTACCTAGGCTATATAAGATCTCTGATAGATTACCACGCACCAGCCCTGGTCCTTCGTGACGGGAAAGGCGTTGACAAGCTCGAGAAAATGCAAAATAAAGCCCTCAGAATTATCCTAGGATGTCCCATGAGCACTAAAGTACTTAATATGAGGAAAGAACTAGGTATACCCAGTGTTAAAGATAGAATAATTGAAGTCAACCTCATGATAGCCCTGAGGCTTCTGCGTGGTGATCCTGATAACATTGTTTCCTTAAAATTGCTAGAATGTATGAACCATGGGACTACTGAGTCTAAATGGATCCAAACTACAGCTACACATATGAAGATGTTTGGACTAGACCACCTGTACAAAGTTGAGACACAACAGCGCTTCCTGCCACCCTGGCGGACAGTTCCCTTCGATATCACAATACCGACGTATCCGCCTAAAAAATTAATTATACAAAGCATTTATCTCCAACACACTGCCAAATTGAGAGCTCTTGAACACATACACACTCTACAGACTGATGATAATATCACACAGACCATCTACACTGATGGATCTCTAAACACCGCCTGTGGGAGGGCTGGAAGTGCTATTGTTGTGACTCAACCTGACGGTAATATAATTGAGAAAGGAGTTAGAATTAACAACTGGGCATCCACTCTACAAACTGAATTAGTTGCCATACTCACAGCTATTAAATTCATTGAAACCACTGTTACTGACAGTCTCATCATCACTGACTCTCTATCCTCACTACTTGCCCTTGGTACCCTCGACTCAGGTTGTCACGCTCTTGTCTCTGAAGCCAGACACAAATATGCGTGCCTTGTTGACCGGGGTGTCAGGGTCAAACTGTTGTGGATCCCCTCTCACATAGGCCTCATAAAACATGACAGAGTTGATGCCCTCGCCAAACTCGCGTCTAACAAAGACACCGTTGAATACAATTTGGGTCTGTCAAAAAGAACCCTTAAAACTGTAATTAGGAAAGAACTTATTGATGAGTTTGACGCAAGTAGACAAGTGCAAACAGGCACTAGTCGATCCATAGTTTACCATGATGAGATGTATCAAGTGAAACATGTATATGGAGCAAGTAACAAGATCACTAGATTACAAGATGTTGTAACCGCTAGATTAAGGTTAGGATATAAGTACCTTTGGCAGTATGTTCCTCAAGCAGATGTAAACAAAACTAAATGTAAAGTGTGTGGCCATACATATGGCCACACACTTGAACACTACGTCCTCGACTGTGTGAAGATAGAACCTTTTAGGGACAGGTCCAAGCACACTGTGTGTGAAATGGCACAACACTTCATCTCTAATGGCAAGATAGCCGACATATTAAGATTGTATCCACTTTTTTGCACTTAGTATCTATGTCAGTTCTCATGTACAGAACCAAATACGCAATGTGCTTGAATACCTCCCACGTAAATGTGAATAACAAAGTGTGAGGCCAGACATACTGCCTCACACGCCTGTTCTCACGCATTTGTGAATAAGTTACCCTTTATGTATAGAACTAAACAAATAATGTAAATGAAATACTGTGTAACTTTCAGTGCCATAATATCCTGACAACCGGGGTTAATTATTATGACCCTTTGTAAACCCTACTCTGTAATCCTTTTGCGCTACCACTCACAGGATGAGTGTGGGGTGCACAATAAAGCAGCCGCTGCCAGCGGCAAAATCAAAATCAAATCACTACCACCACCCCTCACAACCCCCACCCCTCACCTCTCCACTCCTCACTACCCCCACCCCTCACTACCACCACCCCTCACTACCCCCACCCCTCACTACCACCACCCCTCACTACCACCACCCCTCACTAACCCCTAATTTCACTACCTTCACTCCTCACTACCCCCACCCCTCACTACCCCCACCCTTCACTACCCCCACCCTTCACTACCCCCACCCCTCAACATCTCCACTCCAAACTACCCCCACCCCTCACTACCCCCACCCCTGACTACCCCCACCCCTCACTACCCCCAACACTCACTACCCCCTAACCTCACTACCCCCACTCCTCACTACCCCAACCCCTCACTACCCCCACCCCTCACAACCCCCACCCCTCACTACCCCCACCCCTCACTACCCCAACCCCTCACTACCCCCACCCCTCACTACCCCCACCCCTCACTACCCCCACCCCTCACTCACTCAACTCCTCACTACCACCACTCCTCACTACCCCCACCCTTCACTACCCTCACTCCTCACTACCCCCACCCCTCACTACCTTCACTCCTCTCTACTCCCACCCCTCACTACCACCACTCCTCACTACCCCCACCCCTCACTACCCCCACCCCTCACTACCCCCACCCCTCACTACCCCCACCCCTGACAACCCCCACCCCTCACTACCCCACCCCTCACTACCCCCTAACCTCACTACCCCAACTCCTCACTACCCCAACCCCTCACTACCCCCACCCCTCACTACCACTACCCCTCACTACCCCCACCCCTCTAAACCCCCACCCCTCACTACCCCCACCCCCCACCACCACCACCCCTCACTACCCCTACCCCTCACTACCCCCACCCCGCACTAACCCTACCCATCACTACCCCCACCCCTCACTACCCCCTAACCTCACTGCCTCCACTCCTCACTACGCCCACCCTCTCACGACCCCCACCCCTCACCATCTCCACTCCTCACTACCCCCACCCCTCACTACCCCCACCCCCCACTTCCCCCACCCCTCACTACCCCACCCCTCAATACCCCCACCCCTCACTACCCCCACCCCTCACTACCCCCCCATCACTACCTCCCACTCCTCACTACCTCCACTCCTCACTACTCCCATTCCTCACTACTCCCATTCCTCACTATCCCCACTCCTCACTACCCCCACCCCCCACTACCACCACCCCTCCCTACCCCTCACTACCCCCCCCACACTAACCCTACCCCTCACTATCAACACCCCTCACTACCCCCACCCCTCACCATCTCCACTCCTCACTAACCCCACCCCTCACTACCTCCACCCTTCACCATCTCCACTCCTCACTACCCCCACCCCTCACGACCCCCACCCCTCACAACCCCCACACCTCATCATCTCCACTCCACACTTCCCCCACCCCTCACTACCCCCACCCCTAACTACCCCCACCCCTCACTACCCCCACCCCTCACTACCCCCACCCCTCACTATCCTCACCCCTCACTACCCCCACCCCTCACTACCCCCACCCCTCACTACCTCCACTACTCACTACCCCACACCTCACTACCCCCACCCCTCACCATCTCCACTCCTCACTACCCCCACCCCTCACTACCCCCACCCCTCACTACCCCCACCCCTCGCTATCCTCACCCCTCACTACCCCCACCCCTCACTACCTCTACTCCTCACTTCCCCCATCCCTCTCTACCTCCACCCTTCACCATCTCCACTCCTCACTACCCCCACCCCTCACTACCACCACTCCTCACTACCACCCACCCCTCACTACCCCCACTCCTCACTACCACCCACCCCTCACTACCCCCACCCCTCACTACCCCCACCCCTCACTACCCCCACCCCTCAATATCCTCACCCCTCACTACCCCCACCCTTCACGATCTCCACTCCTCACTACCCCACCCCTCACTACCCCCACCCCTCACCTTCTCCACTCCTCACTACCCCCACCCCTAACTATTAGGGTGTGTCAATTTAGGGGGTGAACTGGCTAAATTGAAAATCGAGTAATTTGGTAGCAATTTATTGTAGTCTTTAAGCATGCAAAACAATATTCTGGCATAAATTTTTTTTTATAATAAGTCCTACCTACATCAAATGGATTTTTAAATGTACATATTTGTGAATTTTAACATAACCAGCGTTTGCACACATGTTACTGTTTCAAGTTTCAAATTATTATATTTTATTATCCGTAGTCTATTTGAAAGTAACCAATGCCTTCATACTCTCTTTGCTTTGGTTTCTTGTCATCAGTAGTCTGCTTGCTATTTGTGCTTTGATGTAACCTTCTCGCCTCTCGTGGCTGTAAACATGGCCCGCTGCTTCTGTGACCATTTTCACACATCTCTCCACACTTTGAGTGTGGGAAGGCCACTTCGGCACCTGCATTGGAGTCTCTTTAAGGTTTCTCAATTCTTGGCTAGTTAGACTTGTTGTCAATGGTGGCTCTAAGACTTCCAAACTCAAGTCAACCAATTCTGACAATTTGGTGGCATTGACGTTTATTGGGGGAACTTTTCTTGAATGAAACGAACAGTCTCCCAACTGGTCGTCATCTATTAGCGTTCCTCTAATCTTTAGAATGACTTCTACAGCCTCGGTTCGGAGATTGGTACATTGACTGCAAAGCATTGCTTGCAAAACTGCTTCTGATCGAGCATACCAAGCGGACCTTCTTGCCAC
Source organism: Homarus gammarus (assembly GCA_958450375.1). Lineage (NCBI taxonomy): Eukaryota > Metazoa > Arthropoda > Malacostraca > Decapoda > Nephropidae > Homarus > Homarus gammarus. The sequence goes on from CAUDMG010000338.1 coordinate 42,528, forward strand.
AGGTAACACGATGTCCCTCACTACCTTCCTCTGTGTTCTTACTAGCTGCAATTGAAACAAAAGGTGATTGGGCCCATCCACCCACATAGGATTAAGTTTCACACTAAACCACTGGGGAAGATAAACTCCAATAATAAATTCAACAATTAACCTCAAATTCTTCAGCACTTTGCCCTTCAATTCGTGTTTGGAAATCCAAATCCTGCAGAAACGAAGAGCTGTAGTTAACCAACGGCTGTGACTGACAGGTCCAATCTCCAAGAGAGCCAATGACTGAGGCACTTCTCCTGATCTTATTGCTTGGGCAATACGATAAGCATAGGATTGATCTGTGCTGAGATCTTTGATGACTCCTTCAGACAACGCCGGAAGGGGAGGGCCAACTTCGACCTTTGGAAAGGTTGTATTTATTTCTAGTTGTGTTGCTTCATCCAGCATGATGCCAAGGGGACCTGACCACTTGTTGTTGCTCTTTGTAGGACCATCAAGTTCCTGGATGAGATGACGAAGAGGTAGCTCGCCTGTATGTAAATCACATACAATCCAAACAAGTCTTCTTCCTAGTTTTTTCTCTAAATGCGTCATTACACCCCCCTGCCATCCGGTGTTCACTGCAGTTGAATCTCCACCAACAGCCTGCAGTGAACTGCCAAGTCCTCTCTCCTGAACCCAACATAAAATATGATCAGCAATGACCTCTGCATGTTTCTTCCCTTCTACTTCAGTTTCGGGAGCAAAGTGAAACAAAAACCGACCACCAGGCTCAGAACAGACAGAGTAGTGTTCTTCTTTGATGAGACCTGGAAACTTTCTGTTCACTCCCTCTACTTCTAGCAAAACTTTTGTGTCATCTATTCTTCCATCAAACAAAAGACAGGAGAGCCCTCCCTCGCTTAAATCTTTTTCATGCTGATCAGATATTTCCTTCATTATTTTTTCTTGTGCTCTTCTAATTTTATTATGATCTATCACCAAAGATACATCCTCTCGGCTGATGAGGCCTGCATCTATCCAAGCGGCAGTTGCAATTTCTGCAGCCTCACGAAGTCCAGCATGGTGGCGAATACTAGCTAAAGCAATGTTTGAAATATTTCTTGTGTTGTATTTCATTTTCTTTGGTAAAGGTTCAGATGGCTCTTTGGAACTATCATCTGATGTTGCTTCCTGTTCATCAGAAGAACTATCAAAGAAGTGATAAACATCTTGACACAGCTCTTCCTCTCTTTGGATGGCTTCTTCACTCTTCATTTTCTTCTTTTGTTCCCTCTCTCGGATTTGTTCTCTCTTCTTGGCATTAGCAATCTGCTTCTTTGTTTCTGAATAATCTATTGAACCCATTTGCATACTTCCTTGGCCTTCTGCCTTTGTCCTCTGTGCCTTTATATATTCAAGCTCTAAAACAGGGATCTTCTTTTCACGAGGACAACCACAATCAATGTGGGAATTATTTTCTCTCTTACCTGAGTGAGAACAGTTGGATTCAGAACATAATTGTATGGAGCACTTGCAGGTCAAAATGTCAAACAGAGTATCAAGTGTGTGCAGAAATTCATTTTTCCTGGCCAAGTTTCCTTTACCAAGTGATGTTTCAACTGCTTTGTGCCATAATTTCGTTAGTTTTAGCTCAATAGTTCGACACTGATTAATCACAGGTGGTTTGAATAGTGCATTAGCTTTTGTCCATTGATGCAGAAGAGGGACTATCATGTCATTTATGAGTTCTTTATCTGTATAGTTCCTTCTGTCCTTTGCTTTTTTTCTCGAAGGAGTAACCCTAATCTTAGCATGTCTCTCACTGTTGGAAGTTCTGATACAGGAAGCTCCTTCCCTTTACCAACTAGCAGGCTCAAGTGGGTTGACAACTGACTTCTTGTCTTCAATTTTGACATCTTCACACTATCTGACAAATAGAAAAATATTTCAATGTTTCATAATTCAATTGTTGTTTCAAAAAATATCAATTTGTTTATCAAAAATGCTGTAACAGAAATAACATAATAATTTCTTAGAACATAATGTTTTATACAATGATATAAGTAACTGCGACAATCAATATGCCCTACTTACAATAATTAAAATGTAGAATTCGTCTGGTAGAGTAGGTGCAAGTGCAATGAGAGCAAACCACCGTCTATGATATCTAGAAGGAGAGTGAGCTGGGCGCCTTATCCTCACGCTTGGTACAAGTCAAAACAAGAATTAAACTGTCCCACACGGAGAGCCTGTTCATGTTCTGACATGCATATTGTACACAAGCTATAGAACCATAAAATACTCCATAATCCATATGCTTACATGAGATTAGTTAATATCAAGTGAATAATTCTAATCAAGTCTCATTAATTTGTTGAAATACTGATATTTGAAACTTTAAGGTATAATTGATGTAGGTGAGGGTTATTTCAATTCATTTTTGTTTGCTAATCTCAAGTTTAGACATAAAGAGGCACAATATTTTGACTACCAAATTTGATTTTTAACATGTTGACAAAATTGACACACCCTACTAACTATCCTCACCCCTAACTACCCCCACCCCTCCCTATCCTCACCCCTCACTACCCCCACCCCTCACTACCCCCACCCCTCACTACCTCTACTCCTCACTTCCCCCATCCCTCTCTACCTCCACCCTTCACCATCTCCACTCCTCACTACCCCTACCCCTCACTACCCCCACCCCTCACTACCTCCACTCCTCACTTCCCCTATCCCTCTCTACCCCCACCCCTCTCTACCTCCACCGTTCACCATCTCCACTCCTCACTATCCCCACCCCTCACTACCACCACCCCTCACTACCCCCACCCCTCACTACCCCCACCCCTCACCATCTCCACTCCTCACTTCCCCCACCCCTCACTACCCCCACCCCTCACTACCCCCACCCCTCACTACCCCCACCCCTCACTACCCCCACCCCTCACTACCCCCACCCCTCACTACCCCCATCCCCTCACTACCCCCTACCTCATTACCTTCACTCCTCACTACCCCTACCCCTCACTACCTCCACTCCTCACTACCCCCACCCCTCACTACCACCACCCTTCACTACCCCCACCCCTCACTACCTCTACTCCTCACTACCCTCACCCCTCACTATCCCCACCCCTCACTACACCCACCCCTCACTACCTCACCCCCTCACTACCCCACCCCTCACTACCCCCACCCCTCACTACCCCCACCTCTCTATACCCGCACTCCTCACTACCCCCACCCCTCACTTCCCCCACGCCTCACTACCCCAACCCCTCACTACCTCCACTCCTCACTACCCCCACCCCTCACTACCCCCACCCCTCACTACCCCCACCCCTCACTACCCCCACCCCTCACTACCCCCACCCCTCACTACCCCCACCCCTCACTACCCCCACCCCTCACTACCCCCACCCCTCACTACCCCTACCCCACTCTACCCCCACACCTCACTACCCCCACCCCTCACTACCTCCACTCCTCACTACCCCCACCCCTCACTACCCCCACCCCTCACTACCCCCACCCCTCACTACCTCCACTCCTCACTACCCCCACCCCTCACTACCCCCACCCCTCACTACCCCCACCCCTCACTACCCCACCCCTCACTACCCCCACTCCTCACTACCCCACCCCTCACTATCCCCACCCCTCACTACCCCACCCCTCACTACCCGCACCCCTCACTACCCCCACCCCTCACCATCTCCACTCCTCACTACCCCCACCCCTCACTACCCCCACCCCCTCACTACCCCCACCCCTCACTACCCTCACCCCTCACTACCCCCACCCCTCACTACCCCACACCCTCACTACCCCCACCCCTCACTACCCCCACCCCTCACTATCCTCACCCCTCACTACCCCCACCCCTCACTACCCCCACCCCTCACTACCCCCACCCCTCACTATCCTCACCCCTCACTACCCCCATCCCTCACTACCTCCACTACTCACTACCCCACCCCCACTACCCCCACCCCTCACCATCTCCACTCCTCACTACCCCCACCCCTCACTACCCTCACCCCTCACTACCCCCACCCCTCACTACCCCCACCCCTCGTTATCCTCACCCCTCACTACCCCCACCCCTCACTACCCCCACCCCTCACTACCTCCACTCCTCACTTCCCCCATCCCTCTCTACCTCCACCCTTCACCATCCCCACTCCTCACTACCCCCACCCCTCACTACCACCACCCCTCACTACCACCCACCCCTCACTACCCCCACCCCTCAATATCCTCACCCCTCACTACCCCCACCCTTCACCATCTCCACTCCTCACTACCCCACCCGTCACTACCCCCACCCCTCACCATCTCCACTCCTCACTACCCCCACCCCTCACTACCCCCACCCCTCACTACCCCCACCCCTCACTACCCCCACCCCTCACTACCCCCACCCCTCACTACCCCCACCCTTCACCATCTCCACTCCTCACTACCCCACCCGTCACTACCCCCACCCCTCACCATCTCCACTCCTCACTACCCCCACCCCTCACTACCACCACCCCTCACTACCACCCACCCCTCACTACCCCCACCCCTCAATATCCTCACCCCTCACTACCCCCACCCTTCACCATCTCCACTACTCACTACCCCACCCGTCACTACCTCCACCCCTCACCATCTCCACTCCTCACTACCCCCACCCCTCACTACCACCACCCTCACTACCCCACCCGTCACTACCCCCACCCCTCACCATCTCCACTCCTCACTACCCCCACCCCTCACTACCACCACCCCTCACTTCCCCCACCCCTCACTACCACCACCCTTCACTACCCACACCCCTCACTACCCCAACCCCTCACTACCCCCACCCCTCACTATCCTCACCCCTCACTACCCCCACCCCTCACTACCTCCACTCCTCACTACCCCACTCCTCACAACCCCCACCCCTCACTACCCCCACCCCTCACTACCCCCACCCCTCACTACCCCCACCCCTCACTATCCTCACCCCTCACTACCCCCACCCCTCACTACCTCCACTCCTCACTTCCCTCATCCCTCACTACCTCCACTCCTCACTACCTCCACTCCTCACTACCCCACTCCTCACAACCCCCACCCCTCACCATCTCCACTCCTCACTACCCCCACCCTCACTACCCCCACCCCACACTACCCCCACCCCTCACTACCCCCACCCCTCACTACCCCCACCCCTCACTATCCCACCCCTCACTACCCCCACCCCTCACTACCTCCACTCCTCACTACCCCCACCCCTCACTACCACCACTCCTCACTACCCCCACCCCTCACTACCCCCACTCCTCACTACCCCCACCCCTCACTATCCTCACCCCTCACTACCCCCACCCCTCACTACCTCCACTACTCACTACCCCACACCTCACTACCCCCACCCCTCACCATCTCCACTCCTCACTACCCCCACCCCTCACTACCCCCACCCCTAACTACCCCCACCCATCACTACCCCCACCCCTCACTAGCCCCACCCATCACTACCCCCACCCCTCACTACCCCTAACCCACTCTACCCCCACACCTCACAACCCCCACCCCTCACTACCTCCACTCCTCACTACCCTCACCCCTCACTATCCCCACCCCTCACTACCTCCACTCCTCATTACCCCCACCCCTCACTACCACCACCCCTCTCTACCCCCACCCCTCACTACCCCCACCCTTCACCATCTCCACTCCTCACTACCCCCACCCCTCACTACCCCCACCCCTCACTCTCCTCACCCCTCACTACCCCCACCCCTCACTACCTCCACTCCTCACTTCCCCCATCCCTCACTACCTCCACCCTTCACCATCTCCACTCCTCACTATCCCCACCCCTCACTACCCCACCCTTCACTATCCTCACCCCTCACTACCCCCACCCCTCACTACCTCCACTCCTCACTTTCCCCATCCTTCACCATCTCCACTCCTCACTACCCCAACCCCTCACTACCCCCACCCCACACTACCCCCACCCTTCACTATCCTCACCCCTCACTACCCCCACCCCTCACTACCTCCACTCCTCACTTCCCCATCCTCACCATCTCCACTCCTCACTACCCCAACCCCTCACTACCCCCACCCCACACTACCCCCACCCCTCACTACCCCACCCCTCACTACCCCCACCCCTCACTACCCCCACCCCTAACTACACCCACCCCTCACTACCCCCACCCCTCACTACCCCCACCCCTCACTATCCTCACCCCTCACTACCCCCATCCCTCACTACCTCCACTACTCACTACCCCACCCCTCACTACCCTCACCCCTCACTACCCCCACCCCTCACTACCCCCATCCCTCACTATCCTCACCCCTCACTACCCCACCCCTCACTACCCCCACCCCTCACCTTCTCCGATCCTCACTACCCCCACCCCTAACTACCCCCACTCCTCACTACCCCCACCCCTCACTATCCTCACCCCTAACTACCCCCACCCCTCACTACCTCCACTCCTCACTTCCCCTATCCCTCTCTACCTCCACCGTTCACCATCTCCACTCCTCACTATCCCCACCCCTCACTACCCCCACCCCTCACTACCCCACCCCTCACTACCCCCACCCCTCACCATCTCCACTCCTCACTTCCCCCACCCCTCACTACCCCCACCCCTCACTACCCCCACCCCTCACTACCCCCACCCCTCACTGCCCCCATCCCCTCACAACCCCCTAACCTCATTACCTTCACTCCTCACTACCCCTACCCCACACTACCTCCACTCCCCCTACCCCTACCCCTCACTACCACCACCCCTCACTACCACCACCCTTCACTACCCCCACCCCTCACTACCCCCACCCCTCACTACCTCCACACCTCACTAGCCCCGCCCCTCACTACCTCTACCCCTCACTACCCTCACCCCTCACTAGCCCCACCCCTCACTACCCCCACCCCTCACTAGCCCCACCCCTCACTACCCCCACCCCTCACTACCCCCACCCCTCACTACCCCCACCTTTCTAAACCCGCACTCCTCACTTCCCCCACGCCTCACTACCCCAACCCCTCACTACCTCCACTCCTCACTACCCCCAACCCTCACTACCCCCACCCCTCACTACCCCCACCCCTCACTACCCCCACCCCTCACTACCCCCACCCCTCACTACCCCCACCCCTCACTACCCCCACCCCTCACTACCCCCACCCCTCACTACCCCTAACCCACTCTACCCCCACACCTCACAACCCCCACCCCTCACTACCTCCACTCCTCACTACCCCCACCCCTCACTACCCCCACCCCTCACTACCCCCACTCCTCACTACCCTCACCCCTCACTATCCCCACCCCTCACTACCTCCACTCCTCATTACCCCCACCCCTCACTACCACCACCCCTCTCTACCCCCACCCCTCACTACCCCCACCCTTCACCATCTCCACTCCTCACTACCCCCACCCCTCACTACCACCACCCCTCACTACCCCCACCCCTCACTCTCCTCACCCCTCACTACCCCCACCCCTCACTACCTCCACTCCTCACTTCCCCCATCCCTCACTACCTCCACCCTTCACCATCTCCACTCCTCACTATCCCCACCCCCACTACCCCCACCCTTCACTATCCTCACCCCTCACTACCCCCATCCCTCACTACCTCCACCCTTCACCATCTCCACTCCTCACTATCCCCAAACCCCAATACCCCCACCCTTCACTATCCTCACCCCTCACTACCCCCACCCCTCACTAGCCCCACCCCTCTCTACCCCCACCCCTCACTACCCCCACCCTTCACCATCTCCACTCCTCACTACCCCCACCCCTCACTACCCCCACCCAACACTACCCCCACCCAACACTACCCCCACCCAACACTACCCCCACCCCACACTACCCCCACCCCACACTACCCCCACCCCTCACTACCCCCACCCCTCACCATCTCCACTCCTCACTTCCTCCACCCCTCACTACCCCCACCCCTAACTACAGCCACCCCTCACTACCCCCACCCCTCACTACCCCCACCCCTCACTACCCCCACCCCTCACTACCCCCACCCCTCACTACCTCCACTACTCACTACCCCACACCTCACTACCCCCACCCCTCACCATCTCCACTCCTCACTACCCCACCCCTCACTACCCCCACCCCTCACTTCCCGCATCCCTCACTACCTCCACCCCTCACTACCCCACTCCTCACTACCCCACCTCACTACCCCCACCCCTCACCATCTCCACTCCTCACTACCCCCACCCCTCACTACCCTCACCCTCACTACCCCTACCCCTCACTCCCCACCCCACTACCCCACCCCTCACTACCCCCACCCCTCACCACTCACTCCTCACTACCCCACCCTCACTACCCCCACCCCTCACTACCCCCACCCCACTACCCCACCCCTCACTACCCCACCCTCACCATCTCCACTCCTCACTACCCCCACCCCTCACTACCCTCACTCCTCACTAACCCCACCCCTCACTACCCCCACCCCTCACTATCCTCACCCCTCACTACCCCCACCCTTCACCATCTCCACTCCTCTCTACCCCACCCCTCTCTACCTCCACCCTTCACCATCCCCACCCCTCACTACCACCACCCCTCACTACCACCCACCCCTCACTACCCCCACCCCTCACTACCCCCACCCCTCACTACCCCCACCCCTCACCATCTCCACTCCTCACTTCCCCCACCCCTCACTACCCCCACCCCTAACTACACCCACCCCTCACTACCCCCACCCCTCACTACCCCCACCCCTCACTATCCTCACCCCTCACTACCCCCATCCCTCACTACCTCCACTACTCACTACCCCACACCTCACTACCCCACCCCTCACTACCCCCACCCCTCACTACCCCCACCCCTCACTACCCCCACCCCTCAATACCCCACCCCTCACTACCCCCACCCCTCACCATCTCCACTCCTCACTACCCCCACCCCTCACTACCCCCACTCCTCACTACCCCCACCCCTCACTATCCTCACCCCTAACTTCCCCCACCCCTCACTACCCCCATCCCTCACTACCTCCACTACTCACTACCCCACACCTCACTACCCCCACCCCTCACTACCCCCACCTCTCACCATCTTCGCTATTCTCTACCCCACACCTCACTACCCCCACCCCTCACTACCCCCACCCCTCACTACCCCCACCCCTCACTACCCCCACCCCTCACCATCTCCAGTCCTCACTTCCCCCACCCCTCACTACCACCACCCTTCACTACCCACACCCCTCACTACCCCAACCCCTCACTATTACAGGGAAATAGTGTTAGGAATGATGACATAACTAAATTAGACAGGGAGTTTAAAACTAAACGCGGTAAGGGAAGGACTCAGAACACGACTAACTTAAATGTATATTACGCGAACAGTAGAAGTATGAGAAACAAAATGAATGATATTAGGGCCTTGGTATGTACAGAAGAAATCGATATATTTGCATTCACTGAAACATGGATCAACCTAGACACACGTGAATTACCAGTCGAATACCAAATTGCGGGTTACAAACTGTTCCATACCGATAGGCAGACCAGGAAAGGAGGCGGAGTAGCAATCTATGTTAGGGATAATCTGAAGTGTGAAATAAATAAGGAAATAAAAACTGAGAGGAATACAGAAACAATTTGGATAGAATTAAGCGACGGTCGGGAAAAATTAATCACAGGAGTAATATATAGACCCCCCAATCTTGACAGAGTCAATGAGCGACTTATCTGGGATGAAATGCGCAGGGCTTCCATACACAACAAAGTCTGTATAGTAGGCGACTTTAACCTTGGCCAAATAGATTGGACCGACCTTACGGGAAACTCAGAATCAGAGGATTTTCTCGAGACGATCCAGGACTGTTTCCTAAGTCAACATATAACCGAACCCACACGGGGTAATAATATATTGGATTTAGTTTTGTCAAACAGAGAAAACCTCATTAGCAATGTCGAGGTAGGGAACGAACTTGCAAACAGCGATCACAAAGAAATTCGATTCCAGTTAGATTTTCAGGGCAGACGTAAGGAAAATTCCACTAAAGTACCAGATTTCAGAAGGGCAAACTTTGACAGTTTAAAGAGGCAGCTAAGAGAGGGGGTGTCGCGCTTGGCCGTGAACCTGACAGATGACACCGACCTGATAACGAGATCTGAGATTGCCGAGTTCCACGACAATTTAAATAGTGAGTTACTTAATGCACAAAGGCAGAACATACCATACAAAAAACTCAGATCAAACAACAATGACCCTAAATGGATAAATAATTATTTAAAGAACATCATTGGCCAAAGGAAGGCTATAGGTAGAAGGATAAATCGTGGCGAAATTCACCTCCGGGACTATTATAGGGTATTGGCGAGTAGGGTTAAAACCGAGATAAGGAAAGCAAAGAGGAATAATGAGGTAAGGATAGCAAGGGAGGCAAAGACAAACCCCAAAGGATTCTACCAAATGTACCAAACTAAAACACGAGAAAAGATTGGACCAATACGGTCAGACTCCGGCGAGCTCACTGATAACGACGGAGAAATGAGCAATAATTTGAATAAATATTTTTCAACAGTTTTCACCAGCGAAAATTTAAACATGATACCCGAGGCACCGACTCTATTCAGAGATAGTGAAGAAAACAAATTAAGTGAGATAGTAGTGACTAGTAACGATGTTAGTAAGCAAATAGACAAACTAAAGCCTAATAAGTCACCTGGTCCCGATGAGATATTTGCCAGAGTATTAAAGGAATGTAAGGAAGAGCTTAGTATGCCCTTAGCAAAGTTGTTTAACATGTCCTTAAAAACAGGTGTAGTACCAGAATCCTGGAGGATAGCGAATGTAATACCGATCTTCAAGAAGGGGGATAGATCACTATCCTCTAACTACCGCCCAATCAGTCTAACATCAATAGTAGGCAAATTACTGGAAGCAATCATTTCAAACTCTATTCGAAATCACCTGGAGAAGCACAGATTGATCAATGATTCCCAGCATGGCTTCACAAGCGGACGTTCTTGCCTAACTAATCTATTAACATTCTTTTCATCAGTTTTCGAATCAGTGGACGAGGGGCACAATTATGATGTGGTATATCTCGACTTTAGCAAAGCCTTCGACAGAGTACCCCACGAAAGACTAATTAGAAAGGTAGAAGCTCATGGCATCAAAGGTGACATCCTTAAATGGATTAGGGCGTGGTTACAGGACAGGAAACAGCGAGTGAGCATTAACGGCACTAAGTCCCATTGGAGCAACGTCACAAGTGGAGTTCCCCAAGGCTCAGTACTTGGACCATTATTGTTTATTATATACATAAACGACATAGATATCGGCATAGACAGCAACATAAGTAAATTTGCTGATGATACTAAAATAGGACGTGTTATCAAATCTGACGAGGACTCGGCAAAACTACAGGAGGATCTAAACAAATTTTTCGAATGGTCTGAAAAATGGCAGATGAAATTCAACATTGACAAATGTAAAGTACTCAGTATAGGGAATGTAAACAGGGAAACCAGATACCAGATGAACAACGATGCCATAGAGAAATCCGACTGCGAGAGAGATTTAGGAGTAATGATAAGTAGGAACCTTAAGCCAAGTAAACAATGTGTTTTTGCTCGTAACAAGGCTAATAAAGTACTTGGGTTCATACAAAGGAGTGTTAGTTACAAGACTAGCGAGGTCATCCTAAAACTGTATCTTGCTCTTGTGAGACCACACCTGGATTACGCAGTCCAGTTCTGGTCACCGTATTACAGAATGGATATAGAATCCTTGGAAAGAATCCAGAGGAGAATGACAAGACTAATCCCGGGTATCAGGAACCTTGAGTATAGAGACAGGTTAAAGCATCTTAATTTGCACTCCCTTGAGAGACGTAGAGCGAGGGGCGACCTGATAGAGGTGTATAAATGGAAGGCAGGGCTAAACAAAGGGGACATTACAAAGGTACTCAAATTATCCAACCAGGAGCGAACTCGTAACAATGGTTTTAAATTGGACAAATTTAGATTTAGGCGTGAAATAGGTAAACACTGGTTTGGAAACAGAGTAGTGGATGAATGGAACAAGTTACCAAATATCATCATTAACTCGAATACGCTGAATTGCTTCAAACATAGGTTGGATGCTCATATGAGCAATAGGGGTTGGGTGTAAACGGGACTGCCCAGTATGGGCCAATAGGCCCGCTGCAGTTTCCTCCATTCTTATGTTCTTATGTTCTTATGTACCCCCACCCCTCACTATCCTCACCCCTCACTACCCCCACCCCTCACTACCTCCACTCCTCACTACCCCACCCCTCACTACCCCCACCCCTCACCATCTCCACTCCTCACTACCCCCACCCCTCAATACCCCCACCCCTCACTACCCCCACCCCTCACTATCCTCACCCCTCACTACCCCCACCCCTCACTACCTCCACTCCTCACTACCCCACCCCTCTCTACCTCCACCCTTCACCATCTCCACTCCTCACTACACCACCCCTCACTACCACCCACCCCTCACTACCCCCACAACTCACTACCCCAAACCCTCACTACCCCCACCCCTCACCACCCCCACCCCTCACTATCCTCACCCCTCACTCCCCCCACCCCTCACTACCTCCACTCCTCACTTCCCCTATCTCTCTCTACCTCCACCCTTCACCATCTCCACTCCTCACTACCCCCACACCTCACTACCACCACCCCTCACTACCTACCCCCACCCCCCACCATCTCCACTCCTCACTTCCCCCACCCCACACCATCTCCACTCCTCACTTCCCCCACCCCTCACTACCACCACCCCTCACTACCACCACCCCTCACTACCCCCACCCCTCACTACCCCCACCCCTCGCTATCCTCACCCCTCACTACCCCCACCCCTCGCTATCCTCACCCCTCACTACCCCCACCCCTCACTACCTTCACTCCTCTCTACCCCCACCCATCACTACCACCACTCCTTACTACCCGCACCCCTCACTACCTCCTCTCCTCACTACCCCCACCCCTCACTACCCCCACCCCTCACTATCCCCACCCCTCACTACCCCCACCCCTCACTACCCCCACCCCTCACTACCCCTTAACCTCACTACCTCCACTCCTCACTACCCCCACCCCTTACTACCCCCACCCCTCACTACCCCCACCCCTCACTACCCCCACCCCTCACTACCCCCACCCCTCACTACCCCTTAACCTCACTACCTCCACTCCTCACTACCTCAACTCCTCACTACCACTACTCTTCACTACCCCCACCCCTCACTACCTCCACTCATCACTACCCCCACCCCTCACCACCCCCACCCCTCACTACCTCCCACCCCTCACTAACTCCATTCCTCACTACCCCCACCCCTCACTACCTCCCACCCCTCACTACCCCCACTCCTCACTACCCCCACCCCTCACTACCTCCCACCCCTAACTACCTCCTACCCCTCACTACCTCCACTCCTCACTACCTCCCACCCCTCACTACCTCCCACCCCTCACTACCTCTACTCCTCACTACCCCCACCCCTCACTACCTCCCACCCCTAACTACCTCCTACCTCTCACTACCACCACCCCTCACTACTCCCACCCCTCACTATCGCCAGACCTTACTACCCCCGCCCCTCACTACCTCTACTCCTCACTACCCCCACCCCTCACTACCACAACCCCTCACTACCCCCACCCCTCACTACCCCCGCCCCTCATTACCACCACCCCTCACTACCCCCACCCCTCACTACCCCCACCCCTCACTACCACCACCCCTCACTACCCCCACCCCTCACTACGCTCACTCCTTACTACCCCCACCCCTCACTACCTCCACTCCTCACTACCCCCACCCCTCTACCCCCACCCCACACTACCACCACCTCTCACTACCCCCCACCCCTCACTACCCTCACTACCCCCACCCCTCACTACCCCCACCCCTCACTACGCTCACTCCTCACTACCCCCACCCCTCAATACCCCCACCCCTCACTACCCCTACCCCTCACTACCCCCACCCCTCACTACCCCCACCCTACACTACCACCACCCCTCACTACTCCCACCCCTCACTGCCCTCACTATCCCCACCCCTCACTACCTCCACTCCTCACTACCCCCACCCCTCACTATCCCCACCCCTCACTACCCCCACCCCTCACTACCTCCACTCCTCACTACCCCCACCCTTCACTACCCCTACCCCCCACTACCCCCACCCCTCACTACCCCAACCCCTCACTACCCCCACCCCTCACTACCTTACTGACTACGATGAGATCATCTCAGTAGGCACATACTGTGGTCCCTATCAACCCTGCAAATCAGGTGTTGATTATCCTTTGAAGAGTCAGTTGGGCATTTCTGAGATCGAAAGGCATCCTCAGAAATTCAAAGGCCCAAAGGAGTACTTAAAGTATTAATCTCTCGAGATTTTTCATCCAGAGGTATTTGCCAATAACTGCTAAGAAAATCAAAGTTGCTAAATACAGCTATTATCCTTGCCTAAAGATTGTAAAATATCACTCAAGACAGCATTGGGAACTTATCTGGGATAGTATTTTCATTGACGCGTCTAAAATCAATCACTGGGCGCCAACCTCCATCCTTCTTAGGGATTAAAGATAGTGGACTATTGAAAGGGGATTTTGAATGTGTGATAACCTCTTGATCCAACATATCCTGAACCATGTCCTGGACCACAGCGCGCTGGCTATGTGGTAGTCTGTAAGCTGGTATGTAAATTGGGTTTGTGCCTTCGTTTTGGGATGTGTTTTGTGAGGTTAAATTTGTGTGACCTAGTTGTTCCCTAAGTAGAGCACAATGTTTCGGTAGTCGGCAAGTAACTCTAGGAGCCTAGTCTTGCCTTGAGGGTGATCAATCACCTTAACATGTGGTGTTAATTGATTTATCCTCTCCTGTCTGGTTTGTTTAATTGAAGGTCAAGCACTACCAATTGGGAATTGCGCAGGCTGTTGAGCAACATGGTTTTGATAAACTTAAAAATCACACAAATAACATCCTTCTTTCAATATGCGTAATGAGCCTGTTCTGTTGGGAACTAGAACGTCTGTTAAACCACCAGGACGTGCTCAATGTAGATTTGCTCGATAAGCCTTTAACCTTGCATGTTTCCATAAGACAGACTACAACCGTCCCCGTGTACACGTCAGGTAAAATAACAGTGGCTCTGGTGATTTCCTCATTCTGAAAATGGGGAATACCCGTTAAAACTGTAGGTACGATCGTCCAACTATTGCTGCTATAATCTCGCTGGGGAATTGAGTCTGTGGGGTCTTGGACTCGCTTTGACTCAGAATCCATCGTCCTCGTAGTAGGAGTGTTGGACAGCACATTCACCCCTGCGGAGAGCAATGATACAGACGTGTGCATGGCACTGTAGGAAATACCATTAACAGTGATAGTATGTTTGCTTGGCTGAACATCTATCAAATTAGTTTTAAGAGTTGGAAGACTTATTAAACCGTCAGCTGGTAAATTCAAGTCTGGGACCACATAAAAATCTGCAGAAAAGAATATACTACGTCTAGAAAAACGTAGTGGTAATGTGACCATTCCTGTTATGTCCAGCTGAGTACCGGAAACTCCTGAGAGATCGGTGTAGATCGAATAAGAAATTATCGATGAGGGGATCTACGTTGTAACTCTTGATTGGATGCCAAAGAAAGTACGTTAGCACAACCACCTGTATCAATGTCTAACACTAACTTGACTGATCCCAACCCTCGCCGGAATTAATAACACTTACGCTTTGGTTATCGCCGCTATTAACAAGGCTGTAACAGAAGCGTTGTCGCGTGTTGGTAGTGGTGTACCTACCCTTTGTCGGTCTGGGGCTGACGTTGGTCTTCCCCCGATTTCTTGTGAAAGCGACGACGCCTATTTACCGTGGTGGGATACTTGGGGTAACTCAATCCCTATTTCTCTACATCGTCGGCCTGCTAAGCAATCCTCCGTAGTATGGGTGGGAGAATCATGGTATAAACACCACACGTCAGCTGTCTGGTCTGAAGTAGACCTGGTTTGAGTCGCTGTTGCATAAGTCTTCGGTGGGCCTAGTCGCTGTTGTGGTTGAGGGGTTGGCTTGTTTTTAGGCTTAGCACCACTTCGTTGGAGTTGGTAACAAAAATCAACAGTATGACCATTTTTCTTGCAATGTGTGCATACTAAATGTTGCTTCTTTGTTGCTGAATTCTTGGGAACTCATTGCTGAAATGACGCTACAGGTGTTGCTGCCCTTGCTAGGGGAGTAAGTGATGATTTAATAACGATCTTGGCTGCATAATCCAAAATGTCCTCATCGGGCTTTAAATCATGTGTCTTTGCATGAATATATGCTGAGTCACGGATTGGTAGGATGAAACCAAGGAACTCCATTAATTGTGCAAAATTGACTAGAGACATATTATCGTGCTCGTCCACTCAGGGTAAACCACCAAAATTGGTTAAGATATCTTGACAGACCTCGCCAGCAAGAGAAACACTTCTAGTAACTAAGACGAGTCATACTCGTGTCTCGTCCCTAGATGGCGTTGCTCGAGGTGCTGGGTAGGTAGATCAGGACAATTGGCGGAGGGGTTCGTAACACTTTGCATATATTAACCCATTAATTATTAAAGAATATTCGTTCAAGACTTTTTGATTAACAACTCCCTCAATTATGGATGGTTCGTTACCCGACTTTACCATAATATACAGCACATACTAATCTTATATCCCCATATACTTCATTCAATATGTTTAATATAAAGCCAAAAATACAGCAATTTATTAACCATGCCATAATATGCAGCTTTACGAATACAGAAACGAGTAAGATTTAAGAGTAAAGGCAGCATGTTCTCTGGCCTGTGAGTGACCCTCGTGAAATAATGTTAAGAGTCGGGACATGAAGGCTCTACGGGTCTAATGCATCCAGCAGTATCGACTTAGGGAATCTCTCTTATCCGGACACAGAGGACAAGGATTGGGTGGATTCTATATCTCGAAAGCTTGGACACCTACCTAGCAAAGCTCAGTCACTAGACCTATGATCATCAGTGGATAAAGGAACGCATTTTACTCCGAGTTATTAAATGTTTTATTGATGTTGAGGGGTTGGAGGAAACACCCAATCTTTTTTATGTAATCACTTGTACATGACGGAAAGGACACACACACACACACACACACCAACGGCTACGTGGACAACAAAACACACACACACACACACACACACCAGCGACTACGTGGACAACAAAACACACACACACACACACCAACGACTACGTGGATAACAAAACACACACACACACACACACACCAACGACTACGTGGACAACAAAACACACACACACACCAACGACTACGTGGACAACAAAACACACACACACACACACACACACACCAACGACTACGTGGACAACAAAACACACACACACACACACACACCAACGACTACGTGGACAACAAAACACACACACACACACACACACACACCAACGACTACGTGGACAACAAAACACACACACACACACACCAACGACTACGTGGACAACAAAACACGCACACACACACACACACACACGTATAATAATATAATGGTTGCCCCTCATGATCGAGGAAGCCGGCCCTAGGGCCACCTAGGCGTGAATTTGTTTAAGGTTTAGAAGCTGTCGCCAACACAACAACCACACCGTAAATTAACGTGCTGCGTGACCCAGTGTCAAGGAATAGTCCGAGAAGACCGGACAACTAGCCAACCGCGCTGGTTAACCATTAACCCGGAACACGATCCGCAAATCGAATATCATTCAGGTCGCTAATTACTGCTGGGTAGACAGAGGCAAATGTCGTAAAGAAACTTGTCCCTAGTTTCACCCTGCCCGGGGATCGAACCCGGGTCTGCTCACTTGCGAGGCGAGCATGCTGACCATTACACAAACACACACACACACACACGTGTGTGTTTGTGAGTGTGTGCATGTGTGTGTGTGTGTTTGTGTCTATTTTTAATTTAAACATCCCAGCAACAAACAAGAAAAAGATAGCTAAGTTATTCTACTGGCACTTTCCTGTTCATAGTTTCTCTCTAATGTAATACTGTGGAGTGCAGCCTCACTCCAGGGACCAGAATTAGGAGAAACCTTAATTATAATGTTTATTTTTGTTCCCAGTAAGGTGCTTAACATTTACGCCAGCATTTGTAATGAACATCCAGTCCATTAAACTCTCTACTCTTTAACGATGCGTAATTGTTATGATATTTTTAGAGTTTGCCTGGGATAATCTTGGTTTTTTTTTCAAACAAGATAATAGAAATTACACAGGCTCGTGTGTACACTCACTAAAAGATTATTTTGCACCTTTACGGGGTTATACAATATGACACACCGGACCAAGAAATATGATAATGCTCATCACGGCTTCTGTCGCAGTTATCGTTGTGGATGGTTTCAGAGCCAAGGGTGCAGAATATTTATTTTAGTGAGTGTACATTAATGAATAACACATCAGAACTATCACATTACTGTTGTCAATAAATTGAATCACTGTGATGAACGAGAAATCAGCACAAGCCACGAGGAAATGGTGAAACATGTAGGTTAAAGTTATGTATTTTGCCGTTGAACCACAAAATGCTACTGGTGTGGTCACTCTCGTAACCTTGGGGCACCCTACATAGGTGTTAGATCATACCGATGGTGCCAAATGTGCGTCTTGCGTCTATAGCATTCATAAGCAAACAAAATTATTTTATTGTATTTTTTTAGTTCATATGCAAATTTGCATATGAAACCCTAACGCGATAATTTAGATCACAAGCAAATTTGCAAGAGTGTTGAGAAGTTGTAGAGCTTCAGGAACCCAAAAATGTTTTCAGAGGAATAGGAGTCTCATGCAAGTGTTATTGTTCTCACCTCTTTCCCTCTCTCCATGACCTTTCTCCTGTCAGTCGGGTGATGATCTAAAGCGAAAGACGTTTGCATTGACGAAGAGGAGTCCTGTTAGCACAAAATATTACGAATCCATGTACGAATCCATGAATGTATGAGTGAAGAAGAAATTCATATGAATGAGAGAGAGAGAGAGAGAGAGAGAGAGAGAGAGTAGAATAGATGAATAGTAGTGAAATAATTTGCTTGTGGCGAGAAAGTTGTTGGTCCAGAAGGCTGTGTTGGTTCTCAGAGCAGTCAACCTATACACGGGATACGGCGTTTTAGGGAATACTCAAGTCCTTACTAAAGGTAATATATTGTAGAGATTGTTTGTATAGAGGAAATAGTTATGCTTCAGAAAATACAAAAGTTGTGTTCATGAGCATTAAAAGACATTTCAAAATTACTAAAAAAATATAAAGAAAAAATGGAAAGTATTATTACAGACAGAATATAATACTCTCGTAGGAGGGACGTATGTTAAGAAGTTCCCAGGAGAAGCAGAAGGATGGTAAGGTGCGTAGGTCGTCTCATGTTATATGGATAAAGGCTTTCAAGGCAGCGTCCCAAAAGTACTCCTCGGGTACAGGGTGGTCCTACGGTTGTGTAAAGGAAGAAAAAAAATTATTTAAAAACTTCAGGTAAGTACTTTAGACGAGTTTTACGCTCTTTGTTTTAACTCTAAAGAAGTTTAGGAGCTAAAGAGGTGGTGTATTGGCACTGTAGAGACACCAACTGCACTGGCACTGTACAGACACCAACTGTGCTGCCACTGTACTGGACAATAACGTCCTTCTAAATCACCATCAATAATGCAATTACTCTCATTCATCATATTGCACCACTCTTCAGACGATACCTCAAGAACTACGGGGTGGTAATTACATCCCTGGTGACGCTAAAACCTAGTGGGAGGAGGGAGGCTGTGTGAGAGAGGGGGGATAGAAAGGGAGAATGGAAGGGAGGGGGATAGGAGAAGGAGTAGTGGGAGGGAACGGGATAGAGGGGGATAGAAAGGGAGAATGGGAGGGAGGGGGATATGACAGAAAGAATGAGAGAGAGGGGAAATAGGAAGAAGTGGGAATAGAAGAGAGAAAGGAGGTGAGGAAGGATGGAGGGGGTGAGAAAGCACGTGAAGCAGTTTACACATATGTCATTATTAAACACCTTTACCTGTCACACTGGGATTCGAAAATTGACACCCCCCCCCCCCCCCCCCCGGACTGAGGTTAGGATACACCGGGCCATCATAAACAGTACAGAGCCAAGTCTATGTTGTATTTAAAAGGGTTAATCATTAATCTATTTTCTTATTTCTGTTTGTCTCTCTACGTAATATTAGTTGGCATTATCCGTCTGAGGTCATGGGTCTTAGTCATGGTAGGTGCTGGTGGTGGAGAAAGTGGTTGTGGTAGTGGTGGTTATGGCGTGGTGATAATGGTGTAGGTAATGGATGTGGTAGTAGTGGTAGTGGTTGTGCGTGTCTATTGGTCCCTCCAATCGGTACACTAAATACGGGTTGCGTTAGATATTAGCAATTGTCAGGTTAAGTTGATTAGGTTAGATTAGTTTACATAGGTTGATTTTGGTTAGATTAGGTTAGGTTGGTTTGATGAGATTAGGTTAAAGAAAGTAGGTTGATAAAGTGACATTAGTTTAGATAGGTTGATTAGGTAAGATGGGGTTAGTTAAGTTAGATTGATTAGGTGAGATTAAATTACATAGGTTGATTAGATGAGATGGTGTTAGTTAAATTAAGCTGATTAGGTAGGATTAGGCAGGATTTGGTAGGATTAAAGTAAAGAACTTCTCGAAACTAGGCAAGCACTGACGAAAAATCAACTTAACAGCAACGTTTTAAAAGCCTGCTAATCATTGTCATTTACTGCTCTTTTAATTCATGATATTGCATAAAATTTTATCTTGAGTAATTATATATAGTAACACAAGCTAGTAAAGGTCATATAATAAATTAGTTATATTTATCGACGCGACGGATGAGAGAAGATATTACTAAACACATTACGAAATACAGCCGTGTGTTGAGCATTAGTTAACCCAAGAGAAAAAATCTATTGTATATTAGGCATTTGAAGAAGATGAACTATGCATGGATGGTATAGTTGAACATTACTGTATATTCAATTACTAATCAGTGAAAGGATGCAAGACTCAGTGAGATCTTTCACACCGAGATTGAGAAATGTGACTAGGCTTCGGTGACTCACTAGCTTGCAATAATAATGTATATTTGTCTAAGTGTTTTGTCTTCGTAACATATATTCACGTACAAAGGTCGTGAATCTTGACCCTGGTTAAAGTTAGCCACGAAAGCAACGAAGATATTAAATAAATCATGAAATTTACACAATTTGGCAATGAACCGCGCACGAGGCTCACCATGTTAACTTTGAATTCTAACTTATTTTCGTAATTTCTACTATAGTCGTTTCTTTTCTTACCTGGCGGTGATAGACTAAGATGTCACGTCCCCCTTGCAGTTTACTGGCTTTCAGGAATGTTCCATTTATATTGATATATCGTAAATCAATCCACAAACAACTGTTACGCTGTTACGCTTCTCTTTTCACTAACTATTATGTATATTAAGACAACTGACACTAAACATATAAAGCAACGGATAATAATGAGCACTTTATAAAGTAGAATCAAGTGTACACACCACATATTCACGCAAAAGTGTCGTTTAAGATGGACATTACGGGGAGTTAGTGGCGGCGGGAGAGCCCCTCCTGCCTCCTTATGTCAGGTACATCTTCCGCCAAGCGGACTACCTCCCCGTAACTGGGTTCTTAAGTCAATCACCATCAAGTAAAAAAAACCCGACTATAGTTATTGTATAGTGTATGAACCTACTTAGACAACCTACTTAAATTCTTTACTTCGTAAAATACAATAACACGTATGAATATAAATACCAACACCAATATACCAAGTGGTTATATTAAAAATTTAAATCTATCACTGTGTTGTGATGAGTTGAAGTATAACCGACCCAAGACCATAAGCGCCTCTGTCGGTGAGTTGAGGAAACATCGAGTTGTTATGCCTGAGAACGTTAAGTAGAAAAGACGGAATTTTTTGCCCCTATTCTTGAATATCTTACAATACAAGCTCTTTCTTCATCTAAGGACAACTATACTAATTCTGGACACTTGTAGGTAAGGTGTGATTACTTTGTGAACTGTGACTTAAAAGGCCTCTGGTGAATTTAAAGGACTACGAGGGTTTTAAAGTGTTGCGGTCGAATGCTCTGGCCAACTTATTCATTCAGTGATTTATGGCGATTTTACGGTGATTTTACGCAGTGACGGTCATTATACAGTGATGCAATAGTAAACTAGACAAACTACAATGATGTGACAATAACTTAGATAAACTATAGAGAGAATTAGGATGAAATAACTGGTGTTGTAGTTACATGCCAACTACGGTGCCGATTGTTTTTAACTCGGATAAAATAGGAAAATAAAGACTTGGTGTTAGTGTAAAGTGAATTAATGAAAAATAACCAAAAACTTTGTTGAAAATTGACATTAGTCTTGGATAAGTGGCGTGAAAGGTGCTAATGGCATTTAATAATATTGTATTTATGAAGACAAAATTATTAAGAATCTGGAAAATAATAGTGAGTTATAAGTGATTTTAAGTGAAAATTTATACATAAAGTGACATGCGGTGAAGTAGGCTGTGACTGCCACTACTGTACACCGCCACCACACTCCTCCCATCTTCAGCGTTAAGGTAGGTGTTGGCTAATTAACGAAAGAGATTGATATTATCTTCTGCCTCTCTCGCCTCCGTCTGACGTTCCTCCAAAATTGATCCAAAGTAGAGTAACTAGGTAACTTAACAACCTACATAATGTAATCTAGGTTAATGTAATGTAGGTTGGCGTAACCTGTTTTACTTAACGTAACGTGATGTAACCTACTATAAATTAAACTTGTCGAATTCTTGGTATTTAAGTTCGGAATTATTTTTAAAATTTATACACGGTACGTATATAAATTTTAAATTCTTGCCATTTCACCTTGGAATTAAAATTTGGGGTTGGGATTTCACTGGAAATATTGGTATTTAATTTTTCTAATTCGATTTTGAAATTTATGGTATTGAATTTAATTTTTTAATTCTTGTCATTTAACTTTGTAATTTTGGGTATTTACCTAAAATTCTTAGCTTTTGACTTAAGATTTCAACTTTGAAATTCTTGGCATTTACCGGTATTTTGACTTTGGAACTCTTCATATATAATTTAACTTTTTTTTTTTTAAATTAAAATTCTGAAATTCTTGATTTTTAATTTAACTTAGAAATTTTTGGTATTTAATATATTTGAATTCTTGGTACATTGTATATCTGTGAAATTCATGGGTTTATTCTGAGATTCTTAGCATTTAATTTAACTTTGGTATTCATGGTATTATGAAATGTAAGTCGAGGCTGGACAGAGAAGGTGATGATGATTCAATCTCTATTGTTTACTGACTTGGCAGGCACATCAAGTTCTCAAGATTGTCTCCACTACTACACATTTGCCACAAAGATGAAGTGAGTGTTCCTTTTCTTTTTGCCAATTTCGGAAGGAAAAAGCAAAAGTTATACCGTAAAACAAAGGGAAAATGGTATAGTACAGTAAATATACATGATAATTTTGTCTGTGATCAAGCATTCAAGTCTTCTTGGCAAGGTTTGTAAGACAATTTTTCCGGTCATGGTTTGTGCGGGATCTGTATAGCTGGTATATATAAATTTTGTAAAGCTTTGTTAAGTAACTAATCTCGTTTGCCAAGCTTTGAAAAGGAATTAATCTTTTTGTCAAACTTTGAGAACTAATATTTTTTGCCAAGCTTTAAGAAGTAATTAATCTTTTTTGCACAACTTTGAGAAGTAGTTAAGCTTTCTTGCCAAGCTTTGAGAAGTAATTAATGTTTGTTATCAAGTTTTGAGAAGTACCGGTAATAAATTTTTTGTCAAGCTTGAGAATTAATCTTTTTGCCAAGCTTAAAGAAGTAATTGATCTTTTTTGCCAAGGGTTGAGAAGTAATTATTTTTTTGTCAAGCTTTGAGAATTAATTAATATTTTTTGCCAAAATTAAGAAGTAATTAATCTTTTTTGCTAAGGTTTGAGAAGTAATTAATCTTTTTTGTCAACCTTTGAGAAGTAATTCAATCTTTGTTGCCAAGCTTTGAAAAGTAATTAAACCTTTGTTGCTAAGCTTTGAGAAGTATTTACCATTTTTTGTCAAGCTTTAAGAAAGTAATTTTTTGCAAAGCTTCAATAAGTATTTAAATAATCTTTGGATTCTTCTTTGTTTAATGAACTGTTAATCTTTTCTTAAAAATAGATGGTTCTCTTGTAATTTTATGCATTGTTTAAAAAATATGTTTCTTTGGAGGAACAGTTAAAAGGTATTGTAACTGACATTCAATGTTTCATTAATGAATTATGGGTTAGATTAGGTTGTAGGATTGCAAAAACTGTAGCTGCTTTTCCTGGAACTGTTAGGGATTCCAAAACCATTGTAAATTCATTTTGGTAATCATTATTTTATGTAAAACTGTAAAGGTAATAGATATTTCCTTTGAACTTTATTTACAGTACTTTGTTAACAATTCCCGAAAGAAATAGCTAAACAAAAATTTTAAAGCAGAGCCTATTTCTACTATCTACAATATACTGATTTATATCTACTAAAATATTAAGTTCAGCAAACCTAAAAGTCCCTAATCTATTTTTTATCAAGGTGTGTGAAGTAAAGTATGTTTAATTTTTTAATCTGTTAAAGTAAATAATATGTTTAGCTAAAACTTGTAATAGCTAGCTACTTCTCTTTTGTCGAACATAGTAAAATAATTGTTTCTTTTGCCTTTGAACTTCCGTTATTGGCCTTCTGTGTTTCTTTTATTTATTATTTTATTATTTCTGTATGGTCATGGATGTATTTTTTTCAGAACTTTATATTTTTTCGGTGTGAATTAACTTTGCCAGCGATTAGCATTTAGTGGGATCTGTACCTAGGGTAGTGATGAACAAACATTCCTGCGATGACTATTGCTCGTATATGGTTCACTCAAAATTACAGTACAGTATAAGTATGTGTATATAGTTATGAAAGATTTATAAGTTTAATTTTGAAGTTAATTATTTCTTTTACGTTATTTTTGTGTTTTAGATTCGGCAGTTATTATTATTTTTAGATATCCACTGACGAGAAGTTAGTCATCGGACGAATATATGTGAATCCAAGCCAAGTGTCGTAATAAGTTATCTGTGGGGGAAATTTTGTTGTACTCGAAACATTTTTATATAGGCCTATGGTGTGTGTACCATGATTAAGCCTATAGCACCGTGGTGGAATATGACTCACCGTTGTTGTGGGTTACCATGACGCCAGCGGCTGTACTGTACGTTTCCGTCAAGCCTAGTGAGCTTTTATTTTATTTTCATTTTGCTTTTAACTTATGTTATTGACGTTCATTTTCCTTTAATTATCGTTTTATTTATGTAAACGTTTGTTATTTTCAGTATGTTCTTTATTTTTCCTGCGAATTCCTGTTAGAAATTAGGTGCGTAAAGTGTGCAGTGTTTATGTACAAATGTTCTTACGCTGAATATTCCTTGTAAAGGGTTGACTTAAAGTTCTCTACTAAAATGAAGATATAAAAATTACATTGAAATTAACACTGAGACTGTCGTAATTAGCTACGTTAACTCAACACTGTTATGGGGACAAAACTATGGTAAAGAATCTCGAAGTATTCTGTATGATAATTTGGTCTCCTAAGGGATGCTAATTATATGTATCTAGATACGATAGATTTCTCGGTGTAATTTTGATGTTTTTATCCTTTTGTGTAATTTAGAATTTTTGTTTCAAAAGTTTAGTCTTTTTTTCACATTTTCAGTCGCCAGGAATTATTTATCGAAAGGACATTTGTGCTCCGCACCCAGCGTCTCACTAGGCTACTGGCGGAAATTTTGTCTTCTGGATACCATGATTTTAACCAAGGAATTTGGGATTATAGCGCCAGAATCTTTGTTTTAACCTGTGACATAGTGCCGGAGGATTATTTGACTTTCTGCTGTGTTGGGTACCATGGTATTGGGTACCAGGTTGAGTGATTGCAGAGCTGAAAAAATACCATCAGTAGAGGTTACCGTGATCAGACGTAGAGTAGCGTACCGATTTGTGGGGGTCCTGATGGATTTAGTTACTGTGTGTTGGAATTGGTACTATAATTGGGGGTACCCTATTTAATTTAAAGGTTACCTTCATAAAAGAGTACCATTATGTAGTGTTATGCTGTGGCGTAGCGGGATTTCACCAACCACAATTCGGGGGTGATACAATTTAGCGTGGCGTGGCATTGCGTAGCTTAGTATAAGAATGGAGGATTTTTTAACTGACTGTTTATAAGTCATTTCGTCGGATCCTTTTTTCTCTCAGTAATTTACACCAACACACCGAACACCTTCGTAAAAAAAGTTAACTTACAATGTCATTATTGTTATATACTGAGTGAGCTGGGAGAAGGGACCCAGGTAGTCACATTAGCACAGTAGGGTGTGTCATAGGAGGGAAGATCAGCTAAAACTAATGGCCCATCACTTTTTTGGTAAATTTTAGTGTATTTAAACAGAAAATAATTTCAGTTTCAATATTTTGCAACCTTTTGCTAGGTAAATTTTAGCGTGAAATTTATCGAAAATCTAACGTACAGCTGCATTAGTGCATTACAATTAAATAGTGAACATTGCTTTCTGACTTCATTCTTTAACAACCCAACTATCAATATTTTTTTTGTTTCAGATTCTGATGCATTTATAAGTTGATAATATTTGCGATGGCTGCTTGTGTCAGGACGAGGAACCAAAAATCCAGCCATCTCAGTCACTATCTTGGGTCTGGGAGAGAGCTCCTGAAGTCGGAGTTGCCTACATTGAGAGATGCTTTGAGATACGGTGTTTTAATCAGGCAAATCAGTGAAAAGAACCAAAGAACTTACACAAACAAAGACATTGCCAGTGATATGACCAAAGCTGTCTTGGCACAGCACACTCTGGCTAACGCTCAGTTCAAGCCTCCAGTCATAACAAGTCAGAAGAAGATTAGTGAGAGATTGCTAGCCAGTTGGGAAAAGGCAAGAGATATCTCTCTTGGGAGAGGAAGCTTGCAGTTAAGGACAGCTTTGCCAAGCAACTGGACCAGTTATTTGACATAATTACTTGCAAGTGCCCAATTGTTCTCTGTCCTGAGTTTGGATGCGATCGTGACTGTAAATCCGAGGCCCACATCTCCTGTATTTGCAAGCGTGAACTGAAGATTCCTGTGATCGAACTGGCATTTGTCAAAGCACAGAGAGAGAAGACTGGCAGTATAGGGGCTCTCATGATTTCTAGCCAAGATATTCCGGAGTCCAAGAGACAGGAGGCTGCCACAGAGAGACAGAAGAGGAGAAGAGTTGCCGAGGAAAAGAGACTTGAGAAGGCCCAGGGTGAGGTAAAAAAGGCCGATGATTGGAGTCAAGCTGATTCAGAGTTTAATGACTGCCCCATGGCTGATCCGAGTGCTGACCAGGAGAATGGTGACTTTGTCCCTAACCCAGAAAATAATGATCCCAAACCTTCCAGGCATAAGATTCGAAATAGGAAAGATATCCCGAGCATAGCTCTGGCCAGCATGCGACACCACACTGGTCTCAAGAGAAACTGCAGAGATAGCAACAGCTGCCTGGATTGACGGTGGTTTGATAACACCTGATGATGTTCACCTGGTGATAGATCATAACAAAGTAAGGAGAGCTCAGGAGAAACTTGTCAGTAACCTAGAAGAGGAGTTTGATAAGGGGATAAGAGAAAATGGAATCAATTGTTTGTTCTTTGATGGGAGAAGGGATGACACTAAAGTGTTCATGAAAGTTGGAGATTCTGACAAGTTGTTCCCTGCCATGGTGAAGGAGGAACACTACTCCTGCTGCAGTGAACCAGGAGGGAAGTATTTGTGGCATTTCACTCCAGAGAAAGATGACATCAGGAAACCAGCTGAGATAGTGGCAGATAACATTGTGAACTGGCTCAGAGAGAGGAACGTAGACCAGACCCTGCAGGCCATTGGAGGGGACAGCACCAACACGAACACAGGGTGGCAAGGGGGGGCATACAGTGGATAGAGCGGAAGATTGGGAGGAAGCTGGTCTGGATTGTTTGTGACCTCCACACCAACGAGTTGCCACTCAGACATCTGATCCAGGAGCTGGATGGCAAGACTCTTTCAAACAACAGATGGTCTGGTCCTCTTGGCAAGATGCTGGACTCTGCCACTGAGTTAGAAATAAATCCGAGCTTTGAAAAAATCACAGTTGGCCCTCCACTCGTTGAGCTTGCACATACTGTCATTGACGACCTGAGTACTGACCAGTACTATGGTTACATGATTTGCAGTGCCATCAAAACTGGGGTCATGCCTGATAGACTTGCTTACCTGCAGATAGGTCCAGTCTCACATTCTAGGTGGCTCACAACGGCTCTCAGGTTCTGCAGAATTTGGGTCGCTCATCATAAACTGAAAGGGAACCAGCTTCACAACCTGAGACTTATTGTCCAATTCATCGTGAGTGTCTACTTGCCAAATTGGTTCAACACCAAGGTCAAGTCATCGTTCTCCGAAGGTCCGAGGCATGTTCTCTTCCAGCTTGAGCTCCTGAGGAGTCAGCCATGGAAGGTTGTTCAGATTGTGGAGCAGACTGTGAGGAGATCTTCCTGGTATGCTCATCCCGAGGCAGTTCTGCAGACAATGCTCTGCAGTAAGGATGAGGAGGAGAGAAGAGTGGCAGTCAAAAAGATCTTGGATATGAGACTTATGAGAGGATCTGGGCATGACGAATCAGTTGGTGACGATTCCTTCAGGGTCAGGAAGACTCCTGAAGTCAATCTAGGTGCCAAGACCCTCACTGATCTCATAGATCTGGATAACATCCAGGCTGGCAGTGAGCCCCCTCTTACCTGCAGCCTCACCAATGTTCAAGTCAGAGCTTTCCTGGACAACCCCATGCATGTCCCTGCCTGGCCCTCGCACACCCAGAGTATAGAGCGTTGTGTACAGCAAGTGAGCGAGGCCAGCAGTCACGTGTACAGCCAGGAGAGGAGGGAAGGCTACATCCGAGCTCAGGTGGTCAGCAGGGAGGTGATGAGTAGAAACAGAAGCAAGAAAGACATGTTCTCTATGGTGTGCAGCAACACCGGGTCGTAGTAGTAAAACCGGTTTTTGTATTTGATGATTTTGTTTTCTAAAGGAATATTAAATTTAATAAATGTGTCAAGATCATTCGTTTCACTATTCTGGATCATTTTCATCCTAATAAATTAACCTGATACATTTACTTTACTTTAAATAAGCTATTTAGTGGTGTTGGTAAAAGGGTGGGAATATTGAATTTTCATAAGATTTCAAGTTAAAATTTACCAAGCAAACAATGAAAACTTTTCAAATCTGAAGATATCACATGATTCTGCACATAGAACTACATCATTAATACCATGGGCCGAATTTTCAAACACAAAAAAAAAAATTCGCCTCCGTATGACACCCTAATATGGTAGGGTTTCTTCTTCAGCAGGTGACTAATTGCTCTACATGGCCCTGCTAAGGGACTCGAGGTAGAGACCCTTGATAAATAATGGGTGTCGTTTTTCTTGTTTCTGTTATTACTCTTTCGTTTTTTTATTGTTTGTCTTATAGCGTTTTTCTAACTATAATTTATTTTTTTTTCTGTGTAGGTCTCTATCTCTCAATATGAATCTACCCCTTCATATTTTTTTTGTATTTTTATTTATTTTTCCTGTTTTTGTCAGTCTTTCCTTCTCTACCTCTCTTTACATGTATGGTTTTACTCTCTCTCTCTCTCTCTCTCTCTCTCTCTCTCTCTCTCTCTCTCTCTCTCTCTCTCTCTCTCTCTCTCACGGCGGCCATTTGGTAAACGGGGTCACAGTAGACCATACGCACAGGTCTCACGTATAACAAAACCAGGCAAATGATTTATACAGGTGACTGGGGGGGGGGGGGGGGGGATTCCAGGTGGTCCGCCACATTAAACAACTCTCGTTTGTCTGTTGTTCTCTCTCTCACTCTCTCTCTGTCATTCTTTATTCATTACATAACCTCCCTTCCTATTTCTTACTTTTTTCCAGTTCTCTCTCTCTTTCTCTCTCTCTCTCTCGCTCTCTCTTTCTCTCTCTCTCTCCCTATCTGTTTCTCCTTCTCTCTTTCTTCTAAATATTATGGCTATATGCTTCTCACTCCTCCTAATCCTCTCTTTCATATATCTCTCTCTTACCTCTCTCCTTCTCCTTTTCAATTTATGTCTCTCTATCTTTCTGTCTCAAAAGCTATCTTCTCTCTCCCACTGTATGAATCCTAGATGTTTTAGTGAGTTTCTGTAGGACAACACCATGTAAGTGTACCTCTAGATTGTAACTAATAGGTGTTTCGTGAGAGGAGAAGATAGATATAAAGGTTGAGAGAGAGAGAGAGAGGGAGAGAGAGAGAGAGTAAAAACTTCGTGATTCGTTATGGATATGTACAAAGTAACTCTATATATCCTTTATGAGAGAAAAAAAAACACTACCTCCCTTGTGAGATATCTCTCATTCTCTCCTGGGTGTGGAAAGGACACACCCCTATCTCTCCTTCTTTTGTACATATTAGAGTTTATACATCTCTGACCTGCTAGTTAATTCTCTGGATAATAAACACACGGGAACTTTTCTTATGGGTGAAATTTAGAGCAGTCTGCTAAACCTTCACAGAAAAAACACGTTCTTGTCTGACTCTAGGGTGACACATTTTGAGGAGTCTGCACTGAGCTGAGTAACGCCACCTCAAATATGTCCATCTTGGCTTTCTCTTCTAATTCTTCTTCCTCTTTCTCCTTCTTTCTCTCACCTACTCTTAAATTGGGTTGGATGACTGTGTGTGTGTGTGTGTGTGTGTGTGTGTGAATTTCAGTCTCAACCAACTTCTGTCACTTTCTACAACCTTTTGTCACTTCTCTCCCTTACCTTCTCTTCTTCTTTTTTCTCTTAGTTAACCCAAACAAAGAAAAAGAAAAACGTTGTCCTCTGTAGTAAGAGAAAACAAATTTCCTTCAGAATGCAAATTAATTTCGGAGAAAGATGTGTAAATCTTATACTCTTCGATGTATTAGTAACCATCAACATTAAAAACATAAATTCAGACTTTTTTTCATATATCAAGTACAACCTCACAAAATACGTTTTTTTTTATTACATATATATATATTAATGCTAATTCAAATAACTATTGATTTTCATTACTCTTTTATCTTTCATAGCTATTAAAAGTTATTGGACTTGTTAAAACTTCATACAACTACAAAGGACAAAAAATTACGGCTGTTATTGGGTTTCAGGCTCTAGGGAGAGGCATTACAAAGTATTGTTGAGGTTCTTTTACAAGGCCGTATATCCAGCCCGCCTAGAGCAGTTTTGGGGTCTCAGTGGGATTGGCTCGAGGTCTGTGACTTGTGTAAGTTTCGGCTCACTATGCCGGGGTCAAGGCGTGTTTTCTCGTCTCTGTGATGGCCACTTCTGACTCTTTATCATCTCTCCAGTAGATGGCATCTCCTGAATCCCACCCCTGCCTCTGTTGGATTTCGAATTTTATGAACAAGTGGAGTTATCAGGGATGTCATTGTGAAAGGAATTAACTCATCGTCATCAAGGGGTTAATTCATCGTCCTCAACGGGTTAAATCATTATCATTATGGGATAAGATCATCGTCCGTGAGGGGTTTAACATAATCCCCGAGGAATAAATCATCGTCGTCGAGAGGTTAAATCATCCTACATCAGGAATTACGGAATGTTCTTTTTTTACTTATGAACAAAAGCTGAACAAAATCTTCAACGTCACGACAACAAAGAGTTTGTAGGAACAGCTTTGCATCAACACACTCAGGCGAGGAAGCAAAGTAAATAAGTCAATAAACAGGTGAATAGATTTCCATGCAGAGAAATCCTCGACACACAGGGATAAAGGAGAGATAGAAGGGGAAGAAAGAAAGAAGTGAGAGTGGAGAAATGGGAAAGGAAAATGAAAGGAGAAGGGGAAAGAGAGAGTGAGAGGTGGGAGAACAGAGAGAGACAGGTAGCAAGAGAGAGAGAGAGAGGTATGTCTGGTAAGTTGAAGGAGACATTAGCGTGTACTGTACATTATTAAGGCGAGTGTTATTGTGGTTATTTGTTGTCTCTGGTGGTCGAGCTGCTGGTGCCTTTCCTTAGTGAAGTTTTTGCGTGTGTCTTTCTCTCTTTATTACTTTGAGTATCTCTCTCCTTCTATGGTTGTTTTTTTCTGTTTGTCTCTACGTTTGTTAGACTGTTTTCTTCTCTATCTCTCTCTCAGCACACACACACACTTCTTCTGTCACTACATCCCCACCTCCTCATTCGGTTTCCATTCTTTGACAGTCATTTCTAATCCAATAGCATCAGTGAGTGGCTGTAGGAAAGACGCTCCTCAAGTACGCATAAATGGATTACATTTAATTTATACCTAAAATTTTCTACAAGAGAATCCCACCGAAGACATTCACTACCTCACAACACATTCTTTATTCTATTCCGAAATAAAAGAAAATGGGATTAACTCAGGTGGCGCTATGATGTACTTCACTACAGTTTTATTATCTGTAAGAAAAACCCCTTGTTATAGTAAGAAGAGGTGTAATGTGTGAATTTGTGTAGCGATGTGTTCTTTTTTCGTTCTCCTCAACGATGAAGGAGTCGTCTTCTCTGCCTGTCTGTCTGTTTGTGCGTCTGTTCCTACACTATGGATGATATCTTGTGGCTTATGGCGTATATTTTTTTTTGGGGGGGGGAGGGCGGGGGTGATAATTTTCTACCTTGTGGATGCCATTCTCTATACACCTGCTATTTTTTCTTTATTTTTTCTTATTTTTTACTCTATTGTTCAAATTGTATTTTTTCCCCAACTGCTAACACATTAAATCTTACCTTTCTGAAATACACCACTTCCTCCATTCCGTATGCATTCAGACTAACATCGATTCTTCTTTTCAGCATTAATTTTTGCTTTTCTCTGACCATACATTCTCCCAAACTCTATCACTGTTGCTTGCTCCGAATCTCCCACTAGCACAGTGTCATCTGTAAACAGAAGATGACTCACCTCCCATTGCCTTCCCATTTCATTATTTACCCAACTTGCACCCTCTGTCCATTACTCTAACTTTCCCCTCTCCTACTATCCCGTCCATGAAAACATTGAGCAACTATGGCGACGTTACAAATCACAGATAAACTCCAAAAGCTATAGTACTTCACTTTCCCTGTACACATATGAACTGATTGCATCAAGTTTCCAGATATTTTCAATACCTTCCACATCTCTTTTCTACCTACTATTATTATTATTATTATTATTATTATTATTATTATTATTAACACAGCAAATAGGTGTTGTTTCCTGTTGTTAAATCACAGCCTCGCCTTTGCTGAGTTTCGTAAAATCGGTTCAGTGGTTTTATAGATATTTGTTTCAGACACACACATACACATTAAGGAGGCAACTACAATGCCTCCTTTCTCTCTTGGGACTGAAATACTAACCAGGAAGAAATTTCCCCAGACGCCAAAGGTAACCTGTTAGAGTGAGTTTGATGCTTTCAGAGGAAGACATCTCCTGCTATAAAGCATCATCTGATCTGTTTAGCATGACTGAGACACCATAAATCAAGATTAACTTCATTTTGCACCTAAAACAGTCTTTTGATCTAGTACAAAAGCTAAGGTGAAATAGTAGGAGAGAACAATATAATTATTTCAGCTAATTCCACAGGTAATATTTTATGGTCATAGCTCGTAACATAAATCCAGAATTATAATTTGTTTCTGGATATTATCATTAACTTATCAATACTTCACTATAATTTAATTGAGACTTTATTGATTTTTATATATATATTTTTTTTTAACAACTAACAGAATTATTACTGTGTGGGAAAGGATATTGAGTTCATTACCCGTAACTTAGTGGTGTTTGTGTATGGTTATATATAGTCAATAATACATATGATGATGTTAAAAAGCACCTAGAATGAACTACAGTATGTGAGCCGCTGTTAAAACTTTGTCGTAATTCGTAATCGTGATCCTAAGTCTGACGAATGTTTGAAGGAAGGCCATGTGTATCACACCAGATTGGTATTTAAAAAACTTGTATTTTTTTATAACCAGATGACCGACAACTGGGTGAGGTGTCACAGCACAGTCGAGTATTTCACAAAAGCTCTTGGCTAAGTGAATGTTTCGCGTTGTTGTTCCATGAAAAACGTTCACTAGAAGCAACACTCGTCTCTAGTGCAGCACAAATTTAACTCCAACACAAAAGTTTCAGGCAAAAAGATAAAAAGAAAAGGAAAATGACGCAAGGATAGTATGAGCATTTAGAAACCATTGAATGTTTTTAGTTTTTCCTGGGCTGCGGGAACATAGGAGAGTTTTAAGCATCTAATTTGCATAATGCATGAGTTTTAGTAATAAAAAATGACAGCGAGAGCACACCAGGCTTTACGGAGAGCCTGACCTGGGTCTGTTATACGGGGTGTGGGCTCTCCTGGGGGGGCGGGGTGTTCGTCCTCATGCTAGACTTAGTAAAACATGTGATTATTTGTAGTTTCCGGGTTACTGTTACACTGTGTGGGTAACGGTGAGCCCCTGCGATATGGTGTAACGTCATCAATATTTATCTCCTCTTGAAGGTAGCACACATGTCATTATTGTGGATTTTCTTCCTGTTTTCCTCTTCATTCTTTCATTTTTTCTTTCATTCTTCTTGGAGATAATTCACAAACCATCGCCATTTCATCAATCTTGAGCTAATGAATTTGAAGTTTGAAATTTAATTAATCTTAATTTCTCTTTTTTTTTAATGTTATACAACAAAAAGTTAAATTCACTAAATTACATATGTAAGTAAGTTTCTCTGTTTATCCACATTTAAACCAATCATGTTGTAAGTTGTTACGATAGACCACCTTTACTATTTTTCTCCATTTTACAAGGGTCAAAGGTCACCGACGAATCATCAGAGTCTGAATGGAGACAATATCATGACGTCTTCAATTCCCACATATGTTACTATATATCTGAGAAACACACACACACACACACACACACACACACACACACCTTATATATCGCGTTCATTCTGGTTTATCCTTGATTTATCTACACTATCTTTACTTCTCTGTTTTCACTAATTTTCTTATTTTTGTAATAATCTATGGAAACAATATGACGATACAAACAAAATATACTCACATAGTATCAGTGTGTGTGTGTGTGTGTGTGTGTGAGACAGGAAGGAGAGATAACTTTATTTTTATTATACACGAGAGGACCAAAAATTGTATATCTCACTCGACAGTTGTAGCAAAATGGTCTCAAAAACACATACCATTTGAGGAGACAAGCTGAATCCCGGACAAACCGAGAGCCGGATCTGAGGTTTTATATTTAAACTCTTTTTTTCTTTTTTTTTTAGATTAGCTTAGGTTAGATTAGGTTAAGTTAGATTAGGTTTAGGTTAGGTTAGGTTAGGGGTAGGTTGGTTAGGTTAGGTTAGCTGAGAATGGGTTCCTGCTACTGTTTATTTGCTCACCTAACCTGTCCTCTAACATAGCCTTTACTGCCCAACTTAACTTTGCCAACATCATCGTCACCGCATTACGATTTTATAAGCTTGATTGGGCTAGCTGTGATTGCCTTTGGGCATGGTGTCCCGGTAGTCATCAAGCAAATTTGAAACCGGATGTTCTGCTTATCGCCAATCACCTTTTATAGAGTTGGAACTGGACGTTACAAGTAGGACTTCCAAGCGACCTGAAAAAGGCAAGATTCTTAATCCCTTACATTACCCTAACATACTCGTTAACATACCCCTAACATAAGGAACACTACCGTCTAACATAAACTACTCTACCTCTAACATAACCTAACCTAACGTACACTACCGTCTAACATGACTTAATCTACCTCTAACATAACCTAACCTACCCTCTAACATAGCTTACCCCGGCCTAACATACTGTATAACCAACCTTCACCAGGCCGAACTCACACACACACACACACACACACACACCTCTAATACGATAAATCGACCCTGGAATCTTGCCGGAGACCAGTTATATGCTTTAGTGGTCTTCGGCGATAGCAAGAGAGAGTCACCCACTGGAGTTGGCTGGTGCTAAGCCTCTTTATCTTCACACTATCTAATATTCTGGCATCCTTATCGCGTGTCTTTTAAAAGCTCTCGGAACATTCCTACACTCCCAACTTTTACCAGCCAGTGAAAGTCTGTACGTTTTTCACTTTTACAGCTGTTATAAGTTCTGTAAACTCTGGTAGGTTCATGTAACTTTTCTCATTTTCGTTGGACGCATAGGAAAAACGAGTTGATTGTTAAGCACACTTGGTGATGTTTGTTAGTGTGTGTGTGTGAGTGTGATTGTGTGTGTGTGTAGGAAGGGAAAATACGTTGTCATATAACTACTGTTGTTTCTATTCCAAACTCCCCTACCGCTACCACAACTGTTGTTATTTCTCTTACCACTTAATATTTTAGAGGTTTTGTTTTACAACTCCCACTACTTTTATCACCATCGTTATTGTTATGACTGTTGCTATTATTTTACTAATGTTTTGGGGGTGCGGCGACCCAGTGGATATATCTCGTCTCTCTCTTTTAACATAGCAAAGTGGTTTTATTACTATCGCACCAGTCTTTTCTCTTTTGCTACATATGATCAGCATACAAAGATGAAGATAATTTATTCCATCGGCCTTTCTCTTTATTTCCCAGCCAATTATATAGTTAGTTACCTGTCTTCTCTTTCTTTCGGATTACCTAATCAACAAAATTTCATAAGTCCTTCTCTCTGGCAGAATAGAAAAAGGACAAATTTTAATAACTCCTTTCTCTCTACCAACACCATCAAGACGCAAGAACATAAGATTAAATCACTCCTCTCTTCTACCAACATTGCAGAATGGCAGATTACATAGTTCCTTCCTCCCCGGGCCTGCTGAGCTGCCAACAACGGCCGGGGCTGTACTTGCCAAGCCTCACGCAAGAATGTCATCCACGCCGGATGGGCACCGCCTCCACGTGACCAGTGACAGGGAGGCGACGGCTGAAAGGAGAGGGAAGATTACACGCGATACCGTCCACACTTATGAACGCCAAAGAGAGAGAGAGAGAGAGAGAGAGAGAGAGAGAGATATACAAGTATATACACGATAGATAAGATATATTTATGTGTGTTCACCTTCACATATCGTTTGTTCGTATCGCTCTCGATTCCGTTGCCTCCAGAAGAATATAGAAAATTGTAGATACGTACATACAACCTTACTATAAATTTAACAAAGTAAAATCAGAATGTATAATTTTATATAGTAACATTAATTTATGGCGTCATGATTTGTTGCAACATCATAAATATCCAGTTATTTCCATACTAACCAAAGCCATAAAAGCTTCATTAATATGTACATAATTTATGATAATGACGGAACAGTTGTGATAGACATACGACCCGAATCATTTTTATTTTCAGCTGCTCTCGCGGTCAGCCTCTCATCTCTGCTCACTACATCTTGTGTCACC
This sequence comes from Homarus gammarus, assembly GCA_958450375.1. Taxonomy (NCBI): domain Eukaryota; kingdom Metazoa; phylum Arthropoda; class Malacostraca; order Decapoda; family Nephropidae; genus Homarus; species Homarus gammarus. The sequence continues at coordinate 80,207 of CAUDMG010000338.1, forward strand.
CTCGTTGGTGCTCCAGCATCTTACCGTCTTCTTTAACGGCTTCCATTCCTTTCACCATTATATATGAATCGAGAGAGAGAGAGAGAGAGATTGGTTTTTCAATGAACCTCTACTTAGGTCTTTGGCCTTTCAGTCACTTGATCTCCAATAAACATTCTGAGCAGCTCTCGAAATCTCAAGTAATCTTGCCTTCTCTTTCGCTCCAACTGAGGATGGGAGAACGTATAAAGTTATGGTACAGTCTCAGAGCAATTTTTACTTCATATTGATAGCTTTATTGTGTTGCAGCTTACGTGAGGCAGGTAGGTACTTCCTCACGTCCCCAGATGGAGATATAGTTAAAGAAGAAACATGAATCTACCCCAGTATTTGTATGAAGACAGACTAAAAGGCGTGTGTGAATATGAAATAACGCCAGGCACTGTATAGCTCCATTGCTGGCGCTGTTTTTATGGCACGGGCCTTTGAAATCTTAATACCGGGTCTTCTATGCTCCTTAATGACTGTGTGTAGGGTAGGCACGTAAGCTATCATGGGTTACCCAAAGGTCGTGAACGAGTGTATAATACAAAGGCAGGGTAAACATGAGACTGTTTGTAAACACACACACACACACACACACGCTGCGTCCTTATGGCAATGCAAGAGGTTTTTTTGTTCCTTTTGTGTACACTGGTGAGACGCCATTGACCATATGCTGTATAATTTCTTAATTTTGTAAAGCTCTTTCTTATTCTCCTTTTTTCTCTCTTTTTTCTGTCTGTTTATATTTTGGAGGATACTTTGTCTTGCCGGATACTCACCTTGTAGGCAGGTCAGGCAATGTTAACTAGTTTCAGCTTTCAAATATGTTTACTGTATAGAGGCAAACAGTTAATTATATGATAAACATAAACTTTAAGAAATACCCCTCACAAATATTAAGATAGTCTGTAGAAATAACAGACAGGAAATAAGATGTGGCATTATACTAAGGGAATAAATGTTTTCACGTTAGATCAGATCAAATTAGGTTAAGTTATATATAAATTTTGACTAAAGGTTAATGATGATGTTTCCTTAACCACCAAGTGACTGTACATTAATATACACTGTGGTTTGTTGAAGGTACGCCGTAATTTGTCCTAAGAGTGGTAATTGGAAATAAGTTCTTCGTTCTTCGTGGAAAAATGTAAACTTTAATAAGAGTTGAATGACAAAATATGTTTAATAATAGTAATCTTGACACTGTCGAACTGAAAAATTAACATCCGACCAATATGTTATAAAATGTGTAGAGCAGAGTACAGCACTAGGGAAATGTAAACGAACAACAGTATCTGGCATGAAAAGTACAATTTGAAAAAAAAAATGTTGTGCATAGGTGTTAATTACACAACGTTTCATGTTTTTAGGTGTTGTAAATGTTAGGTTCTGAATAATAATTCCTATATACAGGAGAGAACACAAACACCTGTATAGTTTTGTAGGTTCGGTTTACTGGATAAGAGTATGTACACAAAGGAGAGCAGCGGTCTCCCTGGCTAGGCTCCTTGTCAACTGCTATAGGCGACGTATGGCAAGTGATACATTAGCAGCTTCCATACGTCGCCAGGCACATTAATTAAGCATGTGGGATATGGTAATAACATTGCCACACGCTGCTAGCTAGGCTGAATAAATAATACATAGATGGAGCACATACATAATATACATACATGATATATAATCCAGCATACATAATATACATACACCTCCCTCCCCCCTATACGCTCATAGCAAAGTCTTGAGCGGACCTTTTCTTTTGGATCCGTTCTGAGCGTCGAGGGACTTCATCACTGGGAAGGGTATGGGACTCAACACTGGTGGCGGGGCCAGCAGAAGGCATTGTTACGGGGCGGAGAAAACGGCGGTTCCTCCACCACACACGACCACTGGGTAACCGCACCTGGTAGTCCCGTGACCTGCCGAGACCCATAACTACGCCTACTTTGTCCCAACGTAGGGAGGTCGGGTCCTGAACACGGACTTGGGTGCCGACACTCAACCTGGGGAGAGAACGGGCGTGGTCATTGTAGCGGGCGACGACGTCCTGAACACTTTCGGCGGCTCGGCGATCACAATCCTCTGTCTTGGCCTGCCACTCCTTGGAGAAGGATTGAGGGTGAGCAGGGACACAAGAACGGAGGGGGCGTCCATACAAAACCTGGGCAGGGGAGCGTCCGGTGTAGTTAGGTGTGTTGCGGAGTTCAAGAAGACCCCTGTCGAAGGCCTCGCAGTCAATGTTCCCAGAAGGGGCCACCTTAAGGATGAGGTGCTTCAGGGATTTGACAGCAGCCTCAGCGTGGCCGTTGGACTGCGGGTAATGGGGCGATGACAACACATGCCGGACTCCCCATCGGTCAAGGAACACAGCAAAGTCCCGGCTTGTGAACTGAGGCCCTCCGTCGGTTCGCAGGCGTACAGGAACGCCCACGTCACGGAAGTAGTGGCGGAACTTGCTGATGGTGGCGGCAGACGTCGTGTCATTACCGCACTTGATGACAACCGGCCAACCAGAGAGACGGTCGACGATAACGAGGAAGGACTTTCCTGACACACAGAAAAAGTCGGCCGACACAGACTCAAAGGGGCGGGTGGGGTTGTCGTCACTCATAAAGGGTTCCTGCTGCTGGCTGGGTTGTAATACGTGGCAGGGCTTACACACCTGGACAGCATTGGAGATGTCGGGGTCGATGCCAGGCCGGAACACAGTCTGTCTTGCACGCCGTTTGGTGGCCTCGGCTCCACAGTGACTGTCGTGGAGGCGAGCCAAGGCGTGGAGACTTGAAGCAGCAGGGACAACTACCGAAGGAGGGGTGTCACTGGCCAGAGGTAGGGGTAGGGCGGCAGCAGGGTAGTTGCTGCTCCCTTCGTGCACCCTGTTGGCGTGTTTTACCTCGAGAATCGGTGTTGGGAAGTCCTGGGAGATGATGGCCAACTCCTGACAATGTCTGTAGGACAGCAAAGGAGTCTGGACACCATTATGCACATCAATCCAGGCTTGACACGACCTGTTGCCAAAGGTGACTTGTGCTTGGAGTGAACCCAGGGCCGGGGTCATCTGTGAACCATCTGCCATAAAGCGGAGATCCTTGGGGGGCGGTCCTAGATCACTTGGAGAGAGCCCCAAGCATTGCAAATGCTGGGGACCGATGACTGTAGCATCAGCGCCGGTGTCGGGCAACATCTGAACGCGGGATGACACACCGCCGTAGGTCACGATGACGCTGATGTACTGGGGGACTTTGGTCCTGGGACGCGGGGGGGAGCACACATTCCTAATGTGGCTCGAGCGTTGTCAAGAGTCGTCGTACCTCTGATTGGAAGACTGTGGGCGGCCCTCTCTGGTGGAGGGGGGCTGAAGCTTCCGCCGACGCGGTCCCTTGGGTATGTTGGAAGGGCAACACTTGTCATAGTGGCCCAGACGACCACACACATTGCACTGGACGCGTTTGGCTGGGCACCGTACTGTGAGTGACCAGTGGCCCTTACGGTCACAACTGTTGCAGGTAGACTGAGCAGCTGGACACACCTGTGTTCCGTGCTGCTTACCACAGTTGTTGCAAAATAAACCGGGCGTGGACGTGGTGGGCGAAGGCGTAGGAACAGACTTCTTGTCCTTCTTGTACCGGGACACAGCGCGTACAGCTGTAGGGGGAGCGCGGATGGCAGAGGTGGCACACCTGGCAGCCTCATAGGAGCGACATATCGTCGACACATCCTTAAGAGAAGAGGAAGAGTCGAGGGAGGTGAGGTGTTGGACAAGTTCCTCGTCCTTAACACCCATCAGGATCACCTGCTTCAACTGGGTCTCCTCGCACTGCTGGTGGTGGCCTGGACATATATCTACCTCTTCCGAGGCTCTCTTAAGACGCACGTAAAAGGCATCAAAAGACTCACCCTCCAACTGTCTGCAGCTAAACAATTCCCTCCTGCACAGAGCTTCATTCTGCTGTCCTTTGATGTGCCGTTGTAGAACGTCCAGTACCTCCTCTACAGACAGCAAAGAGGTTGGGGGTACCTGCAACGTATGTTCCAAGACACGCTGAATTTCCAAGGACAGGCACATGTGCAGCTGGATGAGTTGTTTAGGCTGTGACAAACTCTGGAGATCCACCATTGTAGAATAATCAGTCCACCGTCGCCGCCATTCACGAAAAGTCTGGAAAGTCTCATCAGGCTTCAAGATGGGCGGCGTTTGAGCTGCTGCTTTAGGTGGGACTGGGGGGCGTGAAGGAAGCATGGATGAGGTATCTGAACCAGTCAGTACCGAGGCAGTGTTAGAGCCAGGGGCTTGGTTAACAGTGAGGCGAGATATCAAGGCTTCAAACCGTTCACTGTCTTCCAATCTCCGTTGGTTGTCTCGTTCTGCCTCTGCTTGCCTTCTGTGCTCATCCGCCAAACGTCTGTGAGCTTCATCCTCGCGTTTCTCATCTCTCATAAACTTCAGTAAAGCAATTATCTCTGGAGACAACGCTGAATATTGAGGTGAGGGACTGCGCGATGTGGGGGCTGGAGCGTCGTGGCCGGCCTGGTCATCCATCTCTGCGGGGCTATCACCCGCCTGACTCACCCAGGCGCTGGGTCCACGGCTACGTAAGGCTTGAGACATAACTACTTCATCTGTGTACTATGTCTTAAATCAGTGTTGACCGGTCAGCCCGTCGTATCAACAAGATTTCAGACAAAAAATTAATTAAATACACAGATAAGTAGGTTATATATATAAAATATATATAAGGAAACCGCGCGGTCAGCGAGTGTTAGTACATGTATGTGTGCGTGTGAGGGCAGTGGGAGTGGTCTCCTCGAGCTGTGAAGGGGTGTGGAGACGATGCTGTGAGGGGGTGGAGGGAGAGGCGTGGCGACTCCCAGTCAGTCCAGTTACCCTCTGGACGCGGTCAGAGGAGGGTGCACTGAACTCTACTCCTTACAAATGCCCAGAACGTGCCGTATACCTTGGGAATCCTTTAGAACAAGGTCACACATGAATGGCACGAAACACACAATGCACTAAACACTTCACAGAAAATCACTGTCACTGACACTGCTCAAAGTTGCGAAATTCTTCGAGGAGGGATGACGCGCGGGAATTGACCCAAGGCGGGAGGAGTCCGTACGCCGACTTTCCACAGACTTTGCACTATCACTCGTAATTATCCAGTAAGATCGGTTCACTGTGCCATGTTAGGTTCTGAATAATAAGTCCTATATACAGGAGAGAACACAAACACCTGTATAGTTTTGTAGGTTCGGTTTACTGGATAAGAGTATGTACACAAAGGAGAGCAGCGGTCTCCCTGGCTAGGCTCCTTGTCAACTGCTATAGGCGACGTATGGCAAGTGATACATTAGCAGCTTCCATACGTCGCCAGGCACATTAATTAAGCATGTGGGATATGGTAATAACATTGCCACACGCTGCTAGCTAGGCTGAATAAATAATACATAGATGGAGCACATACATAATATACATACATGATATATAATCCAGCATACATAATATACATACAGTAAACATGTGGTCGTATTTCTTATGAAAATTTATCTTACTTTTTGAAAACAAAGATTAAATGAATATAGGAGCAACCATCTGTCTGAGTACTGTGTATTATATAATTTCCTTACCAATGTGTGTGTGTGTGTGTGTGTGTGTGTGTAACTGCAGTTTCTTAATTCTAAATGCCAAATATGTTGTATGTGTCTGGAGAATGCGTAGACTATATAATTTCACATATTTCAAACTATAGTTAGAACTTTAACAGTGTTCAGGAATCATTTAAGCTTACATGGAAGTTTTATGTTTCCTAATTAGAACTATAGACACTGAAACGAAAAGAGCATTTTGCAATACGTAAAGTAAACGAAGACGTGTGTATGAAATATTTATCATTTTGTGTTAATCTCTCTCTCTCTCTCTCTCTCCTCTTTTGTTTCAAAATGCCAGGCAAGTTGTATTCCAGCCGGGCGGAGAACAACTTCAAAGACTCTTTACATCGTCTTACAAACAATTTGGACAATATCTCTGTAAAAGATTTGCATGAATGTTTTCATTTACATTTTTAAGGTTTTAAAGCCAGAGGCGCAAAGTAATGCCACTTACATCCAGGATAATTACAGAAAGTTCCGGGGAAGTACTTACATTTTGCATTGTGACTGCTTGGTGGGTGCGGGGAAAGTGCTTTCTTGTGTTTCACCAATTGTTGTGTTGTGTGGAGATGCGTGTTCCTTTCCCTGCGTCCTAGACAGTAACGCAACGAAAGGTTTACCGTACTCTGTGTTGTCATCTAGTGTGGGAGAACTAATAATAATAATAATAATAATAATAATAATAATAATAATAATATCATCATCATCATAATCATCAATAGATAATGAATATAATTCCAGAAAGACGAGGTACAGTGCAGTATTTGAGACGTCTGACAGCCAATCCAAATTCACCTGTATTCTTGTTATATAGTGATGGGCCACCTGACTTAAACTTCTTAAAAGGTATCCACAACTCCCAGGGCAGGTTGCTTTATAACTCTCTACACACAAGTAATGACCTTCAGTTGGTCTTGACTCTTGACAGTGAAGTAAACGATGCTTCAAGCGGGTTTTGTTCGCCGCTTTATGAATATGTGCACAGATTTGAAAGCCGTCAAGAGGAGCCCCCGAGCCTTGTTGTAATTCTCCAGTATGAGATGAACGCACCAAATACATATAGCTTAGTTAGATAAATAGGGTAATTAAAAAAAGCAGAAACGCGAACAATTTTCACCTTGTGTTATGTATGTGATATATCTCTTAATATGTCATTGCTCACTAGTTGTTGAAGCGCAGTAATATATTATATAAAACAATCTTTCTGGGAGAATTATGAGGTTTGGATATATATCTGGCAGGATACGCCGCTCGGAAATGATTATTTCTTCAGGCGATTGTGTCTAAAAGAAGAATAGATAGAATTAGGGAAAAATCGAATATGGCAAAAATGCAGCTACTGTGAATGGCACAAGTCATGCACGACGACACACCACGACTAGTCTAGTCTCAGTCATGGATGGGACAGACATGCACACAAAACTCCAGAGAATATGTGAGAAATCCATTCTGACCTTTCAGTTACCCCGGGAACAAGAGACTCCCCTCAAATATTGACAGTGAGATAGAGAGCCAAGATATACACCTGCATGTACAAGTAGACAGTCCATGCCTGTGTCTGCCAGCCTGAGTCTCTCAATTATTTACAGATTATGTGGGTCGCTGCTAACATGATGTTGTCAGGTGTCAGCAGAGTGAGCACCTCTTTCATTCAGCCTGTGATGGTCTGCGGGGTAGGCGATAAGTGTGATAGTAGGGCTCAAGTGAAGGTGCAAAAATTCTTTTATATTTTCCCTTAATCTTACTGAACTTCTGCGTATGAACAGGGGTCCCTACCACGGCGCCAGAAGAGCAACAAAAGCAATCCTAGGTTTTGTTTTATTTCACACAAAGTCCGATCGTTCGTCTTACTTTTAAGCAACGTGAACCTCTATCGGAGATTGCCCGTGCTAACTGTGTGGTCGTAATAGCATTTTACCGACTCGAACTAGGAAACACGAGGCTACATACAGTATACAGTGTATATCTCAACAGTCCACATACACACGGACTTCCAAATACAAACAATACCTCACTAGTCGGGAATCGAACCCTGGACCTCTATGCCGTGGTAGCGACCCTTGTTCACACGCACACTGAAATTCCACTGTAGGGGAAGATAAAATACACAATAAGAGGATCACTGTATTTTTCAATGGTGGGTTACAGACGGTCGTAATATACAATTCTCTCGGTTTTTTTTTGGGGGGGGGGGGGGGGTGTTTTATCTTCTCCTACAAATGGATATCAGTGTTATGTGTCTCCATACCTGTGTTGTGTTATAAATATGCTCATTAGTACTTTCAATTTGTGTGTAATTTAATTCACGTACGAAACTGAAACAACAAATTTCTTCTTTTACATAGGAATTTCTTTTGCGACTCTATACAATACGTGTTACATTATACCACTGAAGCTACATATTTTTATCTCTTTCTTTTTGATAATTTTTTGGGGCAATCTCAGGAATACAAATCTTTTGGGTAATGTAGTGATCAGCTTCTATTACATCTCTATTTGTTTTGCGAATTGTTTAAAGTAAAGTTCGTCTCACTTCTCTTTTGTTAGAATTGGACTGTGTGTGTGTGTGTGTGTGTGTTTGTGTGTGTTTGTGTGTGTGTGTTTGTATGTGTGTCATCTATTCCATTCACTAAGAAAATTTTGGTTGTTGTTGAGATACTGGCTCACCCAGGGCGGTCTTCGTACAATGGGACACGTGAAATCATAAATCTCAGTTATACAAAAGATATCGCTTACGTCAACCTGCACACAGCGAAATTCCAAGCTAATTTAAGCTTCCTTTGAAAAGTTGGAAAATTATTCATAACTCTTTTCAGCTTTAGAAACAATTCAAAGAAAAAAAGACAGAACGAGAGAAAGAGAGTGAGAGCTAGAGAGAGAGAGAGAGAGAGAGAGAGAGAGTCCAATACAACATTAAAGACCTCAGAGTGGTCTGCAGCTACAATAACAAGAGGATGAATATTTAAGTGACCCATGATACCAGGTAGTCTCTCTCTCTCTCTCTCTCTCTCTCTCTCTCTCTCTCTCTGTTTCAATATTTAATTTCTTCATGTATTTAAGAGAATGATAACAAAGACAGTAACAATGAAAGCAGTAAGGCTGAAGCCATTAATATTTGTAGTATTAATAATACAAAGAATAATAATAACCATAATAATAACAATAATGATATTTTGATTATAAACCTTTACGTCTGTACAATATATCTAGAATGAGGTACAACTTTGAGCCAGGTGTTTTGGGTGTTTCTCCTGCCCGTCTCACACCCTCAGAAGTTCACAGTTTGCCCGTCTCTCACGTTACCTTAGATTTTACACCATGTTGGCTCTGATAGAAATTCCGGCGAGGGTCCTTTCTGTGCTCAAGCTAATCCTCACTACAGTTACTACAGTTTTCATCATAGCCATCGTCCTCGTCACTCCCCTACACTGCCATTGCCATTTCCACGCTACCATCTCCAACCTCTTCTCTCCTGTCATTAAACACCACTACTGCCCTCTCCAACTACCAACCATTATCAGATTATCTCTCTGACAAGTATTTTCTCATACCACAAAATATCGCCAGTGTCAACCAAACCATCAACCAAAACAATCATCACCTTCGACTTATATTATATCCACCACCATCACAGTTCACTATCATCCTTACAACCACCATCATCCTTACCATCACCATCACCACTAATTATCACTACTGTCTCCCACACCATCCACCAGAATCCCCTTTCCCCATTCCTTCCCCTACATCAATCAGCTCTTCTTGCATTTTCCTTCCTGCTGTGAACATGATGGGAGTAACCTGTCGTAGATATATGTAGGCCCAGAAGGGTGACTTTGCTTTTGTATTCTATCTGGGCATTATTGGTTACTAATGGATGGGTTTTCCTTTTGCATAAGGGTATCGCTGTGAATTTTGGGAGACTGGTTTGGATTTTACATTGTTTTTCGTAGTTATTTACCCTATCTAATTCCCGCCTGGTGTTTTCGGCCTGTAACGCTCGCGATTTTCCTTGATGTGTTGTTATTTGAGTGATGTCGTCTGCATACATAATATCTTCATTACCTATTCTAGTGGGAGGCGGGGTGTCACTTGTGTAGATAATATATAGGGTGGGGGAGAGGACGCTTCCCTGAGGGACTCCACTCTTGAGTGGGAAGGTCTCTCTCCTGTGTGTTGTCCTACCCTTAGTCTAGCATTTCTGCCGTCAAGAAAGTTGCAAAGCAACTTTTCAATGTTGGTGGGAAATCCGAGTTGAAGGATCTTATATTTTAGACCGTCGTGCCAGACTTTGTCAAATGCCTTCGCTACATCCCGGAGAGTCAGATTACACTATCTACCACTCGCCGCGGCTCTGGCTATGTTTTCGCATGCCAGGGCTATCGCTGTTGTGGTGGACTTCCCTTTCCTGAATCCGAATTTTCTGCAGTTGACTGTTCGTTGTTTTCAGGTGATTTCTCAGATGGTTATTGATGATTGTTTCTAGGATTTTTCCAGGTACTTTGAGGGGTTCTTTCCTTGTTTTGGTGTTAGGGTAATAATGGCCTGTTTGAGTTTAGTTGGGAAGTAGCCCGAGGCCAGGCAAGCGTTCATTGTGGTTCTCGGTCTCTCCATGGCCGAGTTGTTTATGTGGCTGAGGATCTCCTTGGTGATGCCTGAATAACCAGGGGCTTTTTTTTGGTATTGGTGATAGCTCTGTTGAGTTCTTCCGAGGTGATTGGTTTGGACAATGGGCTGTCCGCTCTCAGATGCTGCCATATGATTTCAAGGGAAGGCTGAGTGCGGTGTGTCTGGCCCCGGAGTTCATCAAGGACGAGCTCCTCGTGGGTACCATCGAATCCCCTATTCTCTTTATTTGTGATTCGGAAGATGTTCCTCCATATGTCCCTGAATATGGGTTCTTTGTCTTGGTCGTCATATATTTTACTTCCTGCGTGGTCAGTTATATATGATGACTCGTTATGGCTGCAACCTTTCAATCTCTTAACTCGACGCCAGAACTCTCCTGGATCGTTGTATGTATGAGAGAGTTGTTCAACTATTTCGGCCCATTTAAGGTTGCTTTGTTTCAGAGATTTTGTTTTTATTTCCTCCCGGATTCTTCTGTATGTATTGTAGCTTACGATGTCCCAACCATGGGTTTCGGCTCTGTTGTAGCAGTTGGAACTGGTTTGTGAGGGCTATGAGTTCTGGAGTCTGTTGCGTTTGAGAGGCGTAGTTTCATGGTAGGCTGTTCCTATGGCTTCACACCATGTGTTGATTTCTTCGTCTATTATGTTCACCGGCTGACTGTCTATGGTCTGCAGGATTGTCAAGCCCTTGACCTCAAGTTCGGTTGTAGCTTTTTCGTTGAATAAGTCCCAGTCGGTCTGCTTGGCGATCCTCCGTGGTGGAGCTGGTATAGTTATTGTGTTGCTGAGATGGTCATGATTATAGGTAGGTGGTCGCTGGAGGTTACAGGGCCTTGTTCAAAGAGATAGTTGTGGAAGCATCTGCCGTTTGTTAATGCTATATCTGGAGTAGTGGCCGAGTTCCTTCTGTAGAACGTGGGGAAGTCTGTGCCTATTAGTTGGGCTTTTTTGCTTGTTATGAAGCCAGCGAGGCCTCTTCCAACAGTTAGTTGTCCTCTTACCATCTAGTAGAGGATGTCTGGCGTTCATGTCTCCATTAATGTAGGTTGGGTGGTGGTATGATAGGAGTCTGGAAGTCCCCGTATGGCAGGTAGTCCCTGCGTGGTGGGAGGTAGGTTGTGGCTATTATGATTGGCCCTGTGATCAAGTTGATTTGAACAGCGTGAGTTTCAGAGGTGAAGTCGTCTATGATTCTGTGGTGGACATCTCTTTTTACGGCGATGGCCACCCTGTCATTTGGCTCCTCTGTTAGATTGGATTTATGGATCATGTAACCAAATATTTTCAGTTCCTCAGCCGCCTTTTGGCCTTGTGAGTTTGAGTATAATATCTGCGTCGACTTGGTTGTATTGGCTGGACATACTGAATTTATTAGTTCTCCAGTGGACGACGTTATGTTGCATTATTTTCACTGCCTTACGAAGCGAGTCCATTGTATCTTGTATTTGTTTTTTTTGGGGGAAGGGGATACCTCGGGTTCGTGGTTTGTTCACTGTGCTTCCATTCCTCATTTTTTTTATCATCCCATCGGATGTCTTGTGGATGCAGTCTGTTAAGTCGACCCGTTTGTGTTTAATTGCTTCGTGGATGTACTCCTCGGAACTGGGGTGGTTGTACTTCCATTTCATCTTGCACTCCAATACTGCTTTAGCGACTTCATCACGTGTACAGTCCTCGTTTATGTGGTCTGGTACATAGATGCTTAGATTCAGGGCTTATCCTGATATATCGCTTGGAGTCCTAGAGACGGGTGTCATCTCCGGTGTAGGTACGTGTGCATCCGCACCAGAGGCCACTGTTGTCTCGTCTGTGAATGTTGGAGATTGGGGGACAAGTGTTATCTCCGGTGTAGGTACGTGTCCATCCACAGCAGAGGTCACTGTTGTCTCGTCTGTGAATGTTGGAGATTGGGGGACAAGTGTTATCTCCTCTGTAGGTACGTGTCCATCCGCACCAGAGGCCACTGTTGTCTCGTCTGTGAATGTTGGAGATTGGGGGGACAAGTGTTATCTCCGGTGTAGGTACGTGTCCATCCACAGCAGAGGTTATGTGTAAGGTGGGGGCGGGGAGGCAGTGTTTTTTTTTCTTTTTTTCTTTTTTTTTAAGATTGGGCGAGTTGGGTTTTGCTCGGGAAGGGTGTGTGGGTGTGAGTTTGGGGGCGTAGGGTTTTGGTTCGAGCGGGGAGGGGGGGGGGGGTGGTGTATGATTGGGGAAGGGTGAGGAGTGGATTTTTTTTTAATAGGTTGGGCGAGTTAGGTCCTGGTTTAGTTGGTCAAGATCTTCTGTTGGTTCGTATTTCGAAGACCATTTTTGGAGTTCATCTTGATGTAATTTCCAATTTGCTTTCTTGGTATTCCATCTGGGTGGCGGACGTGGGGGAGGAGGGAGTAGTTCTATTTTCAAAGTAGTTGTCGTTGCAAAGTGGTCACTGGTCAGTTCATCATTCATCTCCCACTGAGCTACTGGAACGAGCTCAATGGAGATAAATGTGAGGTCCAGTGTTCCTCCCAGTATGTGTGTTGGTTCCCTAGTATTAATGAGCGCTATTTCTGGAACATTGTCAGCAGTTCCACTAGGTGAATATTCTCATTCATTTTTGCGGTCGAATTGAACGTTGGATGGTGGGCATTGAAGTCCCCAACAGTGAGTACAAGTTCCTGTTTTGCTTGTCAGTAGTTTACCGGCTTCTAGTCGTTTGGTAGACGGTTTATAGATATTGTATACTACAAGACTGTCGTTTGCCAAGTGTATCCGAACAACTTGTGCCTCTACTCCATTTCCACAGTAAACTGGTTCTACTTCTGAACTGGGGATGGTCGCCCTGACGAGAATCATGCTGTCATGGGAGTTGGGCCCCCTTGGTATAGAGCAGTGCTACTCAAAGTGTGGTCCGCGGAGCCATCGTCAGCCGGTCCGTGAGCCATCGTCAGCCGGTACGCGGAGAGTTTTCAGGAAAGAAAGAAACGATAGTCACGTTCCACACCACGTGACACTGCCGGGACATCTGACTCGGTCTCTTTTTTTTTTTTTTTTTTTTACATTTTCATTGTAGTTTTTATATTTATTATGGCTATATTTTTCATTTACTCACCCATGTTAGAAGTCATTGCTATGCAACTAACGAATGCGATATAATGAACAGCAAAACAGCGAACTGAAATACGTATAACACCTTCATGATGATGTGGCGTTTGACTCTGTGGGAACCACACCTGGGGATATCAATAGGGCGCATCACCTTGTGTTGCCAGAATTGCCACGTTTCTCGGCCACCAGTTACGCCATATCCACCCAAAACAAAAATCTTTTTAAGTATGGTAGTTATTTAATATCAGATAAAATAAATGTATGCATCCTATTTAAAGAAATGGCCGATTTTTTACTATGCGTGCCAGCCGTGAAGGGTGTCACACAGCTGGCAACCCTGCTATTCCACACGTGGGGATCAGCAGTCTGTGATGTCAGGTCACAGGTCAGTGGTTAGTTACCATCAAGAAGTGGAACAGAGAGCATCATACGGGTATCTGCGTGTTTGTCATTTGGGACCCCATCCCAACCCACTCTTATATTCATTATATTTTTCCTGTATAAAATAATATTACTACGAATGTTCAAATAATATTTTCTCTGATCGTAAACAATTAATTGTATGGCACAAATATGGTACTGGTCCCTGGCACACTGGGAAGACTTGTTACGTCAATGATGATTGGCCTTAGAATGAATAAGACATCATGTCATGTTTAGTACAGATAGTCTCAAAATGCCCCTGAAATAGGACATATCTCAAAAGATTTTCCTGGGGGGGGGGGGGGGGGGCATAGGCCCCGGGATTGGCTCGCTTCGCTCGCCGGTCCGTGGCACATTGAAAAAAAAAAACCCATGCCGGTCCGCCACATCAGATAGTTTGAGAAGCGCTGGTATAGAGTACTGTTGGTATCCAGGCAAGCGGAATTGTTTATTTTTTGGACATCATGGTTTCTTGTAGAATGAAGACATCAATATTTTTAGCTATGACTGCTGCTTGTACAGTATGCCGTTTGCTGGACAGGCCTTGTACATTCCTCTGTGTTATCTTGAGATTACAAGGAGGTGGAGCTATTCTATCATTATCTCCTCGTCGCTGGTGCTGTAGTTGATCTCGGCGTTCATGGTTGAGTCGCTCTCCTCCTCGTCCGTTAGGGGTGGTGGCTGTTTCTTGGGCACCTGCTCTTGAGGGAGGAGCAGGAGGTGGAACCTCGGGAGTTTTTTCTTTTTCTCTCTTCAGGGTGTTGTCGCTCTTGACTGTGATCGTGTGTTTGCTGACGGTCTGTGCTCGTTGTTCTATTTCTCGTGATCTTTTGCGAGGGGCTTGAGGTTTCACGGTTTTGGGTGATCTCTTGGATGGCAAGTTCATCCATATGTCTGATGACTATCTCTGTCTCAAGGGCGTCGTCTGTTCCACTCGTAGTTGTGGAGTTTTGGGGGTCTGGTCTCCCTGAATCTTTTCTGTGAGCTGGCGCAGACAGGAGACTAGTTCTCGGCAGGGTTGTGTCCCACATGTGATACATACCGGGCAGGTGTGTGTACGACTCGGCTGCTACGGGTGACGACTCCGTCTAGGGACACAACTCACTCTTCAAGAAGTGCTCACCCGGTATCCGGTCAATTATCGTCCCAACACTTAATAAGCACTTCACCATCTGTATCTAACTTTTCCCAGGTGATCTTCTGTGTGTGTGAGATCAGTCATGGAAATTCATATCATGAACCACTGAATTAAATTGTCAATGCAATTGATGACGACCACAGAGAGCGGTGAGCGTCCCTCCCTCAGGGTGTTTCGACTCGCGCGGTACTGACGTCGGAGAGGCGACGAGAATGTCGTCTATATAGACAGTGACAAAGTCAATGTTACGAAGAACGTGGTCCATGTACAGTACCTCTGGAAGTTCTGGGCTGCATTGGGTATTCCAAAACTCGTGTAGGCATACTTGAAGACACCGAACGGAGTGATGATGATGATGATGATAATGAAGATAAAATTGCAATGGCTTGCCATGGGAAGGGAGAGAAGAGGTAAGGTAGAAGGAAA
This sequence comes from Homarus gammarus, assembly GCA_958450375.1. Classification (NCBI taxonomy): domain Eukaryota; kingdom Metazoa; phylum Arthropoda; class Malacostraca; order Decapoda; family Nephropidae; genus Homarus; species Homarus gammarus. The sequence goes on from CAUDMG010000338.1 coordinate 95,582, forward strand.
GTTATGAAACGGAAAGTAAAGTAGTAGAGAATAAGAGCAGGTGGGCTATCCACCTAGCAGAGACGATTTGATTGGCTGTGGTGAAGGCCGCACTAAGAGGTCGCCTGAGCTCAAGGGAGCATGAGGGGGAGGAGGCTAAGCTAGCTAGCAAGGGGGTGTTTGTTATTGTGTTAGTTGGAGAGGTCTTCAAGTTACACAAGGACCAAACGGAGTGGTGATGGCAGTCTTCTGGATATATGCAGGTGTCAATGCAATCTGGTGGAAGGCACGCTACAAGTCGATCTTTCAGAAGATGGTCATGCCTTGGAGTTTGTGGTGGAAGTCCTGGACATGCGGGATAGGGTACCTGTCAGGTTTGGTGACGATGTTAAGGGCTCTTTAGTCGCCGCATATCCTCCAGTCATCGGATGATGGCTTTGAAACAATGTGAAGAGGAGATACCCAGGGACCCTTTGAAGGTCGAATGATGCCGTCTTGCAGGAGTTTGATGAATTCCACCTTGGCTGCGTTCAGAAGCTCAGGGGCGATGGCGGCGAGGGTGTGAAAAAGACCGTCCTGTAGTCTCGATGTGGTGGAATATTCCCGACATAGGTGGTGGTCGAGACTCGGGGTGAGAGGAGTTCATTGAACTCCTTGAACAGGTAGGAGAACTCGTTGAAAGGCGAGAGGCAGGTGATGGTGTCGGTGACCGCAGCACGTGTATCCTGGATCGTGTGTGATGTAGGCTCGTGGATGAGGCAGAGGATGTTTGGGTCGATGACGAACTTGAAGTCAAATCCAAGGATGGGTAGAGAGACGTCTGCCCAAATCTAAGGCGAGGTTGTGTGCGCCGTAAGGGGCAATGGGGGTACCGTTGGCGACAAACAGGTCATATGAGGGTTGCTTCGATGTGCGTCTGGGTGAGGGAGGGATGATGCTGACCGATGCCCCTCTGTCAACGAGAAATTTCCTACCGGAGATGCGGTCGGTGATATGCAGCAGTAAGACGTTTAAAGTGACAGAGGTTGTGGCGTCTACCAATCTCCGTCGACGTAGTTTCCTTGTTTCAGGGAGCCTCACGGCGTCTAGCGTTGGAACCGATGCGTTGATGGTAGCAGTAGATGGTACGTGCACTGTGCTGGGAGCTGGCGGTGGCGTCTGAGGCAGGATGGAGACGTCGGGGTCGATAGAACACAGTGCGCGGCAGCAGGCTTGGAGGAGTAGAGTTGCTCGAGGGTGTCCATCCTGCGGTGTAAAGATTGTAACGGGTCCCTCATGACCTGTTTGTCTGGTGGGATGCTGCTTGTCTATGGAGCGTTGATCTGGTTGACGAGACCTGAGCTAGGCGATGGCGTGGCCACTGAGTTGTCTGCGGCAGCCTGGCGAACAGCAGTGTATTCGTGGAATACTCGCTCTGCCGTGGCTGCGTAGATAGTTTGGGTTGTAGTGTAGTCCAGTGCTGACAGGGCGAGACGAACTTGTACAGGGAGCTTCTGGGAGTGAAGCTGGAGCAGGACAGTGTAGGGAAGCCTGTGCGTGTGGCGGGCAGTTCAGTCTCCGCATCTCGTCCCAGAGGCGTGCAGGCGTTGGGTTGCCGAGGAAGAGACTTGATATGTCTTGCAGGAGACTGGCGCCAGGCCGCTGGTATCGCCTTTTGAGAGCAACACTTAGAGCTGCGAATTTGTTGTCATCTGTCGACTGAGTGACTGACTTCTCAGACTTGCGTGGCGACTTTTGTGGGAACAGACCAAGGCGACGTACTTTTGTTCGTCTGTAGCTGTAGAGCCGGTGAGAGCTGCCTCCACGTGAATTATCCAATCCTCGATGTTGTTGAAGACTGGGAGAGAGATCCGTTTCTCATCCACCCTGTGCGAGTGCGTCACTCCGAGGGTCGCCAATTGTAGCTTGAGTGTATGGTGCAGGAAGCCAAATTGTATGTACAGTCTGCCACAAGAATAATACACACTGTAGCTGTAAGGTCCGAAAATGGTCTGATAACGTTGAAACTGCAGACTCATGATGAAACTCGGCTCCCCCCACCTGTTATCTCTAGCCATTTTCTGTTTCCCCTTCTTTATTCTTCTATTTACTTCTATTCCTTCATTTACTAATCCATACATCGGTAAAAAAATAAAAAGTAGGGTAAGAGAAAAACCGGGGAAGGAGGAGGGAACTGTACGTTAATTGCAATCCCATTCGGCAACAAATTTACTACCATTGGATACAATATATTACTTGTAATATAAACACAAGAAACTAGTAAAACATTCACAGAAAATATATTTGTAACATATATGTAGGAATAAAACATAAATTACAGGTCATTTTGTACTTTTGTCTGTTCTGTTCTGTTCAGGACAGTGTTACCAGATAATTTGTCTCGACACTAACCCTAGGTGTATACTTATTCTTGTGGCCGACTGTACTGTATAATGCAGTGCTGGGGAGTTGTGTGGTGAGGAGCTCTTGTGTGTGTCGAGTTGAATGTCCTTCACATTGGCACTGAAGTCATGAGTTAAGAGGTGAAAGAAGATTATTGGGGATTGAAGAAAAGTGGTGAAACTGACATAAAGTAGGAGTAGAAAGAATCTGGGCTAAACTAAATCGCTTTATCTTATCTATTGTTTTTTCTAATCATTGTTTTGCTCCCTTGGGTCGTCAGACCTTTGTATTGGTTTATTTATATGGTGCTGCTGATTATGCCTCTTACAGCGTGGAGTTCGTGAGCCCTCCCGGGTCCTTGTGTGGCTGGGAGAGAAGATATTTCTTTTTTTAGATTAAATGTTAGTGTGTTAGTCTAAATGTACACTGTATAGAGAGGCCTGCCAGGTTCTTAGTGGAGCTGGTAGATCACTCCTTTTATTCTCTCTATTAATGTGTTGTGTGTATATTGGGGCAGGTGATGGTTCAGTTACTTTCTTCCTGGCTGATTTAAACCAACCCTGTTCTTGGATTTCTTCTTTATCTATATTATTTATCCAGTTTTGGTAAGTTTGTGTTGAGTTCAGTCACTTTGTTCCAAATAATTGCGGCTTTGTTGTGTATTTCTACATCGATTGCTTGGAGGTTTGCTCTCGTGTAGCTGTTCATTATTGATGTGGTCTGTATATTTTGCCATAAATAAATCTGACGGCTATATTTTGTACTGTTTATAACCCGTCAATGCTCGTTATACTAAAGGTGTTCATTGGGATGGGTGGGTATTCCATAAATGATTTAACAAGGGCTATATAAATCTGTTATTTATGCTAAGGTTCTTAAATCGTTTTATTTTTGATGGTTTTATTCTTGCCTGTTGTTCTTGATCTTTTATGTACGTTATATGTCCTCCTTTTTTTTTTTAGTTTTAGCACTAGCATTCTGTCTTCAGTGTCATATGGGTCCTGGTCGACTATTACTGGACTTGTTTTGATCCTGGCTATTGGTATTATCTTGAATTTGTTCTTATTTTTCCTCATTTTCCATTTTTTCAGTCATTTGTTTTTTATCGCTGTTGCCGTGTAGTGTGCCATAAATTGGGATGATTTTCCTGGGTATGATACGATTTGAGTGATAGCATCAGCAAACATTACATATTCGCTAAAGGGGGTTGACTGAGGTGTGTCTGAGGTATATAGTGTTGGAGAAAGGCCTCCTCCTTGAGGTACTCCACTGTCGAGATTAAACATAGTTATCATAAAGTTTCCAATTTGAATTTGTGCTCTCCTATCATCTAAATATTCGCACAATATTCTTAGCAAGTGTTCGTTAAGTCCCACTTTTACTATTTTGTATTTTAAACCCTAATGCCAAACTTTATCAAAAGCCTTAGAAATATCCCTTAAAATTATATTGATCTGGTTCCCTTTGCGTTTTTCTATTGCCATTATTTCCGGTATTTTAGCTATTGCAGTTAGGATATTTCTGTTGGGCATAAATCGATGATATCTATTGCATATTTTCCTTCTGTTGTGTTAAAAAGGTTATAAGTCTTGAATTTAGACATTTTTCCAATAGTTTCCAGTTTAATATTTCCTTGTTGTCCTCACCCTCCTTGGGAATAAATATCATTTTAGCATATATTAGTTTGTCTGGAAAGTAACCCGTTATTAAGCATGCGTTGTAGATGTTCAATAATGTTATTAAAGATGTTTTCCGGTAGATATGATATTTCGTGTAATACCTGTGAGCCCGGGGGCCTTTTCTTTAAACTTCCTCAGACAGTGTATCATTTCTCCCATAGTTATTATTTTGATTGTTAGTAATAAATTATAGCCTATACATTGCTTTGGGTGATTCTGTGCATGTCTCTTCCCATTTCATCTTCTATCCTTTATTCGTGTTCACTATTAAAATTTTCATTTTCCTCATCTGGTATTTTAAAAACTTTTACCCATTCACTTTTGAATGCTCACTCTTGTTCATTTTCCTCGTAAAGGTTTGTTCCATTATAGTCTTTAATGTATGGTGTTTTTTGCTTATGTCCCATCATATTGTTTATGGAAATCCAAAAAGTTTTTGTCTCTAATCTTGTCGGCCGCCATTATGATATCATTCCGATTTTTGTTGTTTGCTTCCTTACACGTGTCTCTTATTTTATCTGTAAGTGCTGTCTGTGTCTTCCCATATACCTGTTTATTTCATTGTAATGGGTTTGGATTAATTTAACGTCGTCTGTTAGTCTATTGTTGGGTAATGTTCTGAAGTGTGAAATAGGAATGTGTTTGGTTATAGATGTTTTCTATTGCTGAGTGCAGTCTGGCAATTTCTGAGTCGGTCTTCTGTTGTTTTCCCTTGTAGATGAATCGAATGGAAATTACCTTAGTCGTCTTTGAAGCTGTCCCATCTGTTTTGCTCATTTTCAGTCTTTTTTTTTATTGGTATCTGTATGGGGCTTGTTGACAGTGTTAGTATAATTGGCAGATGGTCACTGCCTGTGAGAGTTCCTTGTTTTATATGGTAATTGAAAAAGGCTCTGTTGTTGGTAAAAATTTTGTAGATTGTGTATTGTTTTTTCTCCAGTTTGGAAAGTTAGGACTTAGATGATCGATTTTCCCAAGGTTTATTAATTAATTAAGGGCGTTTCCCACGGCGTTATTATTTGTATTGTCGAAAATCCGGTGTCTGGCGTGTCTCCTCACATGTTCATAGGTTGACTATTGTTAACCAATTTTAATAGGTCTTCTATAGGCAAGTGGGTCGTCTCGGAGAGCACCTAAGTAACAGCAATGATTACGTCTTCTTGAGTTGTATTTATTTTTATTGCTAGAAATTCATCCTGTATTCATCGATTAGTTTATATTTTGTTTCTTTTAACCGCTATAGCTACCCCGTCATTTTTCTGGCCCAATTTCTTTCTTTGGTTTACATAATAGTTGAAAAGTTTTGTTTTGTTCTTTTTCACCGTGACTGATTATTAGTATAATGTCAGGGTCAATTTCTTGACATATTGTATATTACTTAGGTTAATTCTGTCTTCCAGTTTCTTACGTTGTGTTGTATTATTCTTAAAGTTTTTATTGTTTTTCTGTTGTCCATTATTTCTTAAACTTGGATTGTGGCAGTTGGAGGGGACACCTATCGTCCTGTTTTCCGCTTCTAACTCTTCTAAACTCTGACGAGTCTAGTATTTTAAAGTCATTGGTCGTAATCTTTAGTTTGTCCATAATGATTAGTGTCCAAACGTGTTCTTCGATACGGGATTTTTCTTATGCCACTTGTATATCTCTCCTTCAGTTTTTTGCTATTGTCCCTCCTGTTGGTCTCGATGTTGGGATTCCATGTTTTGGTGCAGTGATCACTTTTAATCCAATATCTTCAGCAGATTCAGGTTATCTGTTGTGACCAGTCTCCATCTTCTCTTCTCCCCTCTTCATCCTTGTTTTGTAGACTGTCCCTTTGCTCTTTTGTCTTTTTGTCATTTCTAGTCATTTGTCTGGGGCCTCTATCAGTCGCTTGTGTATCAGCTGTTGCTCCTTGCTCATACCTTTTTCCTAGCTGTAGCCTTTCTTTCAGTTCATTCGAGTATGTTGCCTGAAATAATTTCTCGGATTCTTGATTCTCTGGTAATTCAATTTAAACATTTTCCTTTACTCATTATTGTATGATCAGGGTGCAATGATATTGTGCAGATGTGCGTGGATCATACTGATCATTACCTTGTCGAGTATTGGTTCGTCTAAGTTTAAGATGGTTGATTCTGGTCTGTGATCCTCTTGGACAGCTGTCTTGGCTATTTCAACGTATGTCGTGTCTTTATTTTCTTGTTCCATTTTCCTGGTTTCTTGTACTTTATCATATGCTGTTTTATTGAGCATACCATTGCTGTTGAGATCATCGGATCGTAGTCCGACACGGGCCTTTACCTGTAGGCGGCCCGTTTGGTGGTTCCGGTTGGAGCTCTTGGAGCAGCCAGATGGGATTTGGGGATAGAAGGAGTCCTACCTGCATATATGAAAGGATACTGCAGGTTTGCAAGTGTGAGCAGACCCTCGGTCAGTGAACGCTCACCACGAGCCCCCACTCGTGGACGTGGTCAGCTTCGAAGTGGCATGCCCCCCCAACCGGTGTCTGCACTTGCTGTGGGTGGGGGGGGGGGGGGGGGGGTTACTTCCTAAGTTATGTGGGTGGTGGGTATCGTGTGATGACCCGGAGAAGGTGGTGAATGTGGTTTCTTTCGGGTTAGAGTGGCCGCTGGTGTTGTGTTCTTCTTCGAAGTTTCGTTTCTGTTTCGGAAACACTGTGTGACTTCGCAGTCGAGGGTATAGTGTTCCAGTGAATTGGCCGCTGGCTCCTGACAGTAGGTGCATTCCCTGACGGCATTTCCGATCATCTGCCAGGTGCACTTGTACCCTAGCCGTAGTCGGTGAAGGCTAACTTGGGTTTGTCTTGGTGTTTTCCTGTCCACGAATGGTGGTTCCTCTTTTGTAGCCACCGGGTACCATTTGGCTGATTGGGAATCCGCTTTAAATGCGGAAAGGAAGCTCTTTTGCATGTGGTGCTTGGTAAGTCGTTCTGGGATAGTTCTTGATCTGTTGCACGCTTGCTGGAACTTGAATGTGTACGCTTCTAGAACGTTTGGCTGCTTCGTCTGCCATATCATTTCCCCCGATCCCTACATGACTGGGAATCTAGTATAAGACGAATTGGCGATTTTGTCTTTGAAAGTCCTGTAGCTGTGCGAGGATCGAGGTTATAATGTGGACGATGTCTCCTGTTTGACTTTGTTGCAGCGCCTGCATGGCCGTTTTCGAGTCCGGGTGAATTATGATAGACTTGTGTTCCTTTGCAGCGTGTTATAGGGCCTTTTGAGATTGCTGCCAACTCTGTTTATAGGGTGGAGCAGTCCTTGAAAAGTCTCCATAGGAGGGTCTGACCTTGGGTGTGGATGGCCGCTCCGGATCTATGATGGTTTGGGTCCACCGAGCCGCCTGTGAAGTATTACGCTGCATGAGCCGGTATCTCGGTGCCTATGGCTTCCTGAGTTATTCTTTTGAGGTCCTTCTTCTGGAGGTTGGCATTGCTATCACCTATTTCGGTGATTTTGAATGTAACTGGTGGGAGGGGTCCATGGTGGTAAAACTACATAATCCCTGTCTCTCATGTCTTGGATATTATTGACGAGTGTTTGCGCTTGCAGGTACCTGATGACCTCGCTTGCCTCGTGTGACCAGGTGGCCCCTCGCACTCTGTGGTCGAAGGAGGCACTGATTCGCGTTTTGGCAGCTGTGGGCTTATTTGATCTACAGATTTTGGCGAAGAGTCCGGCTGTCGCCTGCTCGATTCGCACTGCCAGGAGTGGTAGTTCAGTTTTCATTTGCAAATTGCAAATTTTGGTCCACATGGGTGCTCCGAGCACGATCCCGAGAGCATTATTTTGGATAACTTCTAGCTTAGCTATCTAGTCTTCTCT